>JAOVVG010000042.1:14324001-14336091 GCA_028566375.1 Leptodoras nelsoni | reverse complement strand
AAAACATGTTTTATATTCTAGTTTCTTCAAAATAGCCACCCATTGCTCTGATTACTGCTTTACACACTCTTGGCTTTATCAGGTAGTCACCTGATAAGGTGTGCCTTATCAGGGTTAATTAGAGGAATTACTTGCTTTATCAAAGATACAATTGTACTGTAATATAATATGCTTGTAAATGTTTATGCAGGATTTTAACCCTTGTTCATGCACTGATATATGTTATGTGATGGTATATTGTATATAGTCTAAATGATATTAGTTGAACTAA
This sequence comes from Leptodoras nelsoni, assembly GCA_028566375.1. NCBI lineage: Eukaryota > Metazoa > Chordata > Actinopteri > Siluriformes > Doradidae > Leptodoras > Leptodoras nelsoni. The sequence goes on along the minus strand of JAOVVG010000042.1, from coordinate 14,335,820 downwards.
CCTTATAATGATGTCATATTTATCAATATGGGCTCCAAGATGTTTGCCATGTAAGACTCCACCACTCCCAACCACCATACATCTTCTACACCTGTCTGGGACAGAAGGCAGGCCAGAGTAGGGCAGAACTCTAAGTGCCTGTGCTAAAATATCCTCACTGCCTTGCAATCCAAGTGGAGGTGCCAGCTCCCAGTGTCCATTTCCATTCTGCAGGAACGCAGGAATCTGAAGAAGGCTGTGGAAATTCAGCACTTTTTGCAGCTTTTCCTTGGTCCAACCGCTTATACAAGGCCGAGACAGCAGAGCTGCTGAGCGATTCAGTATCGCCTGGAGGAAGAGTGTGACATGCAGAATGTTGTTACGTTTAGAGCTCTTGTAAAATCTGGAGGACTTTATTACAAGTTCTTGTGGAACCTTAGTTTCCTTTATTATTTAATCATTCATTTGTCTGCTGTATTATCCTGGTCAGTGTGATGGCAGATCCAGAATCTTTATCCCTGGGCTACATCCTGGTTGAGATATTTACACACTCATTCACCCCTAAGTGCAATATATCTTAGCCAAATACCCTATAGGGATGTTGTTGGGAAATGGAAGTAACCAGAGAACCTGGAGGAAACCCACATGGACACAGGGAGAACATGCCAAACTCCTCATATACAGGATTGGTCTAGAGACCCTGGAACTATGCGACAGCAACACTCCTTTCTTGACACTAAGTGCCCTGGAATGAGTATAAACATTAAATCTGTACCATATCTTCTGTGGTGCTTTCAGTCCAGGTTGGTTGCTTATTAGGCAGATAAGCAGGGACAAGAATTGCCAAATAACAGCTGAGGAGCAGAGCAAGAGTCAGGCCAAGGTTTTTCCGCCTATGCCGGGAGAGAACAGACATTGCTATAGCTAAAAGCAAATACTCTTGTATATTTAATTGTTTTCCTTTTTGAACTCACTGTGTGAGGAAGAATTCTGTGGACTCCCTCCTGTGCTTGATGTCCAGGCTCTCTGCGCTGCCTGCTTCAGCCAGCAGTGGAACATTGTTTTCTTCATGCTCCTTCACACTCAGGTGCTTTAATGTCACCATCTAGCCACAGGATCCCAAGCTTCTATGAACACGTCCTGAGCATTCCTCCTGTATTTGACATAACAGAAGCCTCCACAGTAAAAGCTGGAAGCCTGGAAGCACTTCAAAATCCCTGACTCACCCAAAGCCCCTGTCACATTCCTTCCATGCGTGGAGCCACTAATAGATTAGATAATACTGCAGTAACATTTCCTAGAAATGGCTGCACACTTACTTCTCTTTTCAGATGTTAGTCGTGATTCTCGGCTTAGTCAGATTTGAGTAGAGGAGAGATCGGTGGCAGGTCAGCTCTGTGACAACGGTCACTGCAGTTTGAGTGCTTATGTCAGAATGGTCGTTGACAGCCAGGGTTAATGATTCACCTGTCACCGAGGGCCCTCCAGTACAAAATGCAATTCATACGAATGCATCTTCATTTCAAAATACAGGTATTAATATTTTATTATTTAGTGTTTTAAACAAGGTGGGAATTTTAAAGTCTAGTTCTTATTTCAAAGTACCTCAAATCCAAGTTTTGCCTTTACAGTCTCACATATTAATACATTTTATGAATCCATGATTTGCAAAGTTAAACCTCCTTTTGTCTTTAGAAACTCTGATATTAGTAAATTCCATTTTAGACTATCTACAGCATGTGTAATATACCTCATCTACAGTATATGTAATGTTTAACATTTCCTTATGTTACATACATGTATTATGCACAGCTACTATTTCCATGCATCATTTAAGCAGAAGCTACTTAACATCTGTCAAGGATTCTCATTCAGAGCATAAATCATTCTTAACTAGAAAACCAGGCTTAGCATTGTGACATATTCATGTGCAGCAGTTCATAAATTCAAATAGTGTCCTGATGAAAATGCCTGACAGAACCGTGACTTTTCTCATCCACTGAAACTGCTTACCTCTGAGCTTTCATTATAAGAGTAATGACAAACTGTGTAGTTATGTACTTAATAAAATAAACAGCCATGCTGATTAGCTTCTAGACAATCAGATATCCTTCTGCATTATGTACGTACAGTACGTGTGAGGATGCTTGACAGTGATGGATCATTATTTGGAAGGACAGTAGTAAGTATTTACAAGCTATCACTTGACACCAATGAAAGGATTATAAATAACCTAATCCTCAAAACAGTGTTTATTATGCAGATCCTTGTTTTTGGACGGATGAGCACAGCTCAAGTGAACTTATTTTAATGGAGTGTGTCATGTGTCAGTGTGGAGTCCAACTCCTGAAAACACCTGTCACACAAAGCACTCTGTGGGCTTTACATGCCTGCTGTGTGGTATAAGAGTAAGCATGCTGCTTTCCAACCTCTATAGCCCTTTCTCCCTCAGCACATTCATTAGGCTGCTTATTTATAGATGTCAGTTACTGCTCATATTCTCATTCAGAATATATTATCATATAGATATAGACGCAACTTTGCCTGAAAAAGTTTCTTAACATTTCTAACTGGAATCGTTTTGCTTATCTATATTCAATCATTGTATCAGGATGGATAAGGATATTCTGTGGGCCACCACGATAGTGGACCGAAAAGCTGAGTTGGATCAACAAGAGCAGGTACGGTATATTTTCTGAGATATTACAATTTTAAATTAAGCTTCAGATGTATGCATAGATGTATTGTGTATGCATTGACAATATTTCACTAAACTAGTTTGGGTTCAGCTGTTTCTAGAAAAGTCAGGGGATGTAATGTAGGGTACTATGAATGAAGACAGCTCATAACTTCAAACTTAGATGTTCACAACTATGTTTTACAGACATATTCACCTAATTCACACAATGTACATCACATTTTTCTCACAGATAGAAGGTCCGTATTATAAAGCAAAATCAGCACTACTAGCAAAATATTACATTTACTAGCAGATTCAGGCTGCCTGTAGGATTGTTCAGTAAAATGGATTGAAATAGCTTATATTTTATTTCCCACTTGAGGTTATTTCACACGGGCTGATCTGAACAAACAAAAATGTAATTAATTACCCCAGTAGACATTTGTTCATATTTAAATGTTTACGAAAATCCTTTGGACAATATTTTATTTTCATTTTCTGATCCTCCTTTCTATTTCTTATCAACTAATTTTTTTATGCAGTCATATGAGTTTATTAAATAATACATGCGTTTGGTTTGATCTTGCTTTTGACTTATCTGAACTATATAAGCTTCGTTGTTTTCAGAAACGCAGAATGTGTTCATGGAAGCTGGGAATTATGATTGTGGATGACACTAAAGACAGAAGAGAGATCACCAATAAATCACTCAGTTTTCAGGTGAGCAGTTGTAGCAGTTGCCATGCATCAGTTTTAATAAAATGAAAAAAAAAAAAAACATTAGAAACCTGAGTAGTATGATCTATAAATTCAAATTCTATTTTATCATGAGTAGAATGATATCATGATGATTGGCTTTTTTATTATTATAATAGAGTTGTATAAGTTGTATAGTTTAGGGAGCTCTCAGATGGTCAATTTTAGTCACCCTGCAATATGGACTGCCATAATCCAAACTCAACACCATGGCATCTCATGGTATTATAAGCTTAAAGCTTGGGATCAACATTATTAGAGGTCAGATATGAATGAAATCCAGCACAGATTCCTCAACCCTTAACTTGTAAAAGGAGAGGAGAGGGTATAGCTCATAGTAACAAAACAGCAACATTTTTATTTTGACATTAATGTCCATTACTTCCTGTATTACGGCAGCATTTTATGTACCTGTAATATAGTATTTCATAAATATGTGCGGTGATGTGGTCAGGTGGAGGAGCGGGTGAGGAAGACTTTGCCTGATCTTAGGCATGAGATAGTGGATCTAGGTGGTGCTGAGAATATGACTGATCTCCGTTTGAGGAAAAAGACAAAGAACAAAGAAGCAAATTCTATAAACTTAAGAAATATTCAAGTGGTAAGAATTCTTTTTAAATCAATTTAATGATAAACCACTTAATAATATTTCTTATTTCTTAAACCTAACATTGGTGTCCAATAATCATAAAATAATACTTCTTATTTCTTATTTACATTTATTTCAGTCATAGTTAAATATCATTGCTTGTAACCTATAGGGGCCTGTGGACTGTGAAAAGTTCTTAAAGGCAGCCACAAATGGAAACAACGAAGTGGTTGATAAGTTCTTAGAAGATGGAGGAGACCCAAACACAGCTGATGAGGTGTTACTGATGTCCTTGACACTTACATTCCAATAGTGATATCTACCAAAAGAGTTTAATGAAATCACTTTTTCCCAGTTCAGGAAATCAGCACTTCATAGAGCTGCCTTTGAGGGTCATGTTAAGATTGTGGAGAGATTACTGGATAAAGGAGCAAACATCAACTTCCAAGACAGGGTAAAACCATTTCACACGATTACACATTATTTTTTCTTTAATTTATGGCACAGTCTTGAATTCTGTGTTTTGTTTTTCTCAGTTGGCGTGTACGGCTGTGCACTGGGCCTGCAGGGGTGGAAGTCTAGCTGCTCTTCAACTCCTGCAGAGCAGAGGAGCTGACTTAAATGTCAAAGACAAAGTAAAAGACCATTACGAAAATGAGATCATACTGTGTGACCATCCTGCCCATGTGTTTCTCCTGGCCATATTGTGTACGAATGAATGTTGCAAAATACATAAAAAGTATTTTTCTTTTCACATATCAGTGCATGGTTTCTGATGCCCACAGCTTCTGAGCACTCCATTACACGTGGCTACCAGAACAGGCCACTGGGAAGTTGTCGAACATCTTGTATCCAGTGGTGTCCAGATTAATGCCAAAGACTGGGTAAGAACTATGAGGTTTTCAGCAAATAGAAAATGTTATAATGCTGTAATCAGTGTGTGAAACCATGTCTTCCATTATACCATTAACACTGCTCACTTTGTTTTAAGGAGGGTGATACTGCACTGCATGATGCTGTCAGACTGAACCGGTACAAAATAGTCAAGTTGCTAATATTGGCAGGAGCAGATATGAAGATTAAGAATGCTGTAAGTATTACAGAGCTCACAAATGTGGAAATAAATGTGTTCTTGTCTTATATTAATAGGAAAAAGGTCAAATGATTTTTAGTTACACTATTTGGCCAAAGGTTTGTGGACACCTGATCATTACACCCATATGTGGGTCCTCCCCAAAATGCATCCACAAAGCTGGAAACACTCAATTGTTCAGAAAGTCTTTCTATGCAGTAGCATTATAATTTCTCTCCACTGGATCTAAGTGACCCACTGGAACCCAACCTGTTCCAGCATTACAATGGCTCTGTGCACAAAGTGAGCTCCATGAAGACATGGTCTGCCAAGGTTGGAGTGAAAGATCTTTAGCATGGACAGGAAGATTGACTACTACCCAGCATCTCTCGCCCAACACTGGTGCCTTACCCCACTAATACTCTTATTACGGAATGAGGAAATCCCCACAAGCATGCTCCTAATTCTAGTGGAAGGTCTCCCAGAAGAGTGGAGGTTACTGTGACAGTAACCTGGACACTGGAATATGATGTCCACGAGTGTGATTGTCAGGTGTCTAAATACGTTTGGCCATTTACTATATAATTGAGTGCAAATCTGTGTTTCTCAGGAGGGGGTTACAGCGACGGAGCAGGTGAAGATGTGGCAGTGTGACACTAAGGAGATGCTGGAGAAACTTGAGCAGATGAAATAGTATGACCTAGCTCGAAGGTTACCTTTCATAATGTACAGCTGATGACACTGGAAAGATTTATGCTCTCTTTTACTGGATTAGAATTATTGACTGATATTTATCTGGAGACTACACATGGCCTTGCATTGTTGAAAATTAAAATACATAGGGAAATTCCTGGGTTCGATCCCTGGGTGGGGCGGTCTGGGTCCTTTCTGTGTGGCGTCTGCATGTTCTCCCCGTGTCTGCGTGGGTTTACTCCGGGTACTCCGGTTTCCTCCCACAGTCCAAAGACTTGATTGGTGTCTCTAAAGTGGCCCTAGTGTGTGTGTGTGTGCGCCCTACGATGGATTGGCGCCCTATGCTGCCGGCTAGGCACTCTCCCGTGACCCTAAAATAGGAATAAGTGGTCAAATTAAAATATTAGACTATACATTACAGTGTTTCAAGTATGTGATGTAAGGCCACGTTATTGCATATATAATTTTGTCATGCTCAGGTAAAATAGTAAATGACATTATAGACTCATGTTCAGTTAATCTTCTGTTGACATTGTGATTGAAAATGTGTTTATGTGTCTTATGCTAATGTTTACCCACTTTAATATTGCCTGCATTAAAGCACAGATGTGCTGGCCTTCTTTTACAATGTTCCAGGTAAGCAGGGTTAGGGTTTCTGTTTTGTCCCTGACTTAACAGTTGGCTTTGCGAAGAGGCATTAGTGCATAGTTTCCGGTTACTATCAGGGGTTACCCTTTTGCACAAGTGAAATGGATATACTTTACGCTTGCCAGGCATGTGGATCAGCATGATCACGCTTTACAATATTGTACTAAAAACTTAGAGAAAGGTACCCATTGCTCCATCATCCTTAACGCCCAGTATGCCAAGGGTGTTCATTAACCAGAGACAAATCAATATGTGGGATGGTTTTGTAAACATTACATACATATCCGCTCATACACACCCACACACTGTGCAGCTTTCATGAAAGAGGAAATTTGCTTACACATGACCTCTACGTTTCTGGTGCTTTGTCTCTTGTCTCTGAGAGATTGATTTCCACTGCCATTTGTTCAAGCATTTAAAGTTACTAGAGTAGCATTCATTTTCTTTTTGCAAAAGCCATTTTGCTTACATGTCCATGTGTTTTTGAATGACAAATAATGTCTAAATTGGAAGATTGCATGAATTGTCTTTTGGAATGTAAATAAACATAGCACACAAAGTAAGGAAATTTTGTTGGGTAGATTATTTCTTTGTTGTAACAGTGCTTGTTGGCAATAAGTCCAATTAGACCATTGGAAAGCCTGTTAATTTCCCTTTTAAATGGTGCCACCATTTCTGTCCCTTTTTCTTCAATAAAAAAAAAAAAAAAAAATGGTGCCACATATGTAAGGAACATGCTGAGCTGAGAATAATGTGCCAAATCTTCTCTGCCATGCCCAAACAGCTTTTTTTGCTGTTGCTATTGTTTTAAGCTTCTTGTCCCCCCAGATGCAGCCAATCAGGTTCCTGATTGCCGATCTCCGGTCTCATCGGGTTGCCAGCATCAGGCCCATTCGCGCTGGTGTCAGCAACACATGCACTGGAACCTGAAAATGTGGAGGAATGTTATGTTCAGCTATGAGTCCAGATTCTGCCTATAGCAGCTGGATTGTAAGGTCAAAGTGTGGAGAAGATGCGGAGAACTTGCTGCACCAATATAGTAACATCTATTGGTGGAGGCAGTATGATGGTGTGGGATGATCTACCTCACTGGAAAAACAAAGCTTGTCATCATTGGAAGCAATCTCAATACAGAGAGATATCGAGATGAAATTCTGCAACCGGTGGCAATTCCAAATCTCCACAGTCTGGGACCAAACTCTATCCTCCAAGATGACAATGCTCACCCCCACAGAGCGGGGTTTATCAAGGACTACCTCCAGAATTTGTGAGCGGAGAGGATGGAATGGCTGGTTGAAGAATGGGATGCCATCCCACAGCAGTGTGTGACCAGGCTCCTCAGCATGAGGAGGTGTCAGGCTGTTGTGGCTGTGTATGGTTCTTCCACATGCTACTGAGTTTCCTGTTTGATAAATTAATAAATTGTTAAATTGCCAATATGTCTTGTTTCTTCAAACTTCAATCATCCAGTCCACCAAACACCAAGTGAGTCAATGGCAGAATAAGCTGTTTGGCAATTGCAGAGAAGATTTGGCACATTTTTCATGGGCACAACCCACATTCTCAGTTCTACTGCTCATCCCACAAATGCATGTTCCTTATAAATGTGGCACCATTTAAAAGAGAAATTAACAGGTTTTCCAACAGTATAAGATGTATTGCCAAGAAGCACTGTTACAATAAAGAAATAATCTACCAAGCACAATTTTCCTTACTTTTTGTGCTGTTTATATGTTTAGCCTTAACATTTGCTATACTAACAAAACATATCTATACTAAAAATACAGAAAAGAAATACAGTGATATTTGCAGTTCTCATGATTCAGAGAAAGTTAATTGAGATTCTCATTGCGCAGGGTAACTATGAGCGTCATTCCTTTGACCTTTGAAATGGCACAAGCTTATCTCCACTACAAACAATTAAAACACTCCATGAACCAATGAATCTGGGAAACGCATTTAAAAAACCTTCAACATATCACCTTGATGGTATACGTTTTAAAAAACTATTGAAATAATGTCTTTTAGAAATTGATGCCTATACTGGAAATGTTCCCTAATTCTGCATGCTAATTACCAGTGTGACCACTAGAGAGCGCCGTTTTGTGACATAAACCCTGTCCAGCCCTCAGTGACATATTGTAAAATTGTGATTCCTCTGTACATTATGAGATTACTTTTCTAAACTGGCAAAAAGTTAAACATATTAACTGTTTATCATCAGATGTGTTAATCTCATAGCCTATAATGTTGCAAAAAACTTGTGTAATATATTTTAAAAAATGTTTCCATTTGTCTGTAGAAACATTATTTTACATCTATCGTATTATAGAGCAGGTAAAGTGGTAAAGTTTGGGGATGTGTGAAAAGTCAGGCATTAATATTTCTCTTTGCACGTAGTGATTCAGCAAATAAAACACACTCACTTAGCACCTCATCATTTTTTTATTCCTGGTATAAATGTTTTTTTTTTCCTGCAAAGAAACCAGATTTTCTGCATTTTCACTTTCCAAACGTTTCAAGTAAATACTGAAATTAACACATATTTTGGTGTCAGAGTATAGATAAAGTAATGAGTATAGCTCCACTTCTGGACATTGCACATGGTAAAATAGTGTAACTACAGTTAGCTAATCAAACAAGAAGTGATACAAAATAGTTTGTAATTGCACTGTGTATCATTATTATCAGCTGTACACTTGTATCAGTGTAATTCCATAACAACACTACGCATACCTTGTCAGTGCTAAGAATAGGTTGAGGAGATCCTGTCCCCTGCATACCTCCAGCTTTCGAAACTGTTTTCTTAATATCTGGTTGCGTGATAAAAATAGAATTATTACATAAACTGTGTGATAAGCAGAATACACCACAGACATACAGATCAATGGACTGCAGCAACAGCCATGGTTATGTTAGTTCTTAGATAATACACACCATTACTGGATGCTGTATGCTATTATGGTGAAAATCAAAAGGCAAACCTCCCAGACCCCCTCACGCCGTTCTGAATAAAAATGATCAGATACATACTTTTACAGTGCAGTTAGAATTACAGTCAGTGGAGTCCGACTACACCTTTTGGTCTTTCCATCATGAAAATACTAAGCAAAGTGCGTGAAGATAAATAATACACACTGGTGAGAATACACACGGTCAGGATCGCCTGCGTGGACTCTTCGTTGATTACAATTAAAAGCACGTCATCAGCTTTATACTCAAAATATGTTCACCATGTGTACAGGCTTCTGATTATCTCGACATTAATACTGGATATACAGCGTTGTTTTTCATGAGGTATATACAAATCCAGATTACATTTTGATATACATTTACATGAATTTAGATTTAAGTCGGATTGTTTTGTTTTTTTTACCAAAAAGTGCTTGGAATAACATTTGAAATAAACAAATGTTAAATAAATAGATAAACAGACTCCTCATACAGAACACTCAGTAGCCCCATGGTGTTGATGGTGACTTTGGTTTCTCCATATCTAAGATGAAATAGTTCACACTGATAGAGCAATTATAACCTTGCACAGTTATATAATTTTTTAAGCTACAAGCTTCAGAGGCAGACCAGCACTGAGAAAGAGAGACAGACGGAAAGGAAACCCTGTTATCCATTCCTGAGGGTCTGCTGCAATGCCCACTTGAAAGCAAGCTCTATGTGGAGATCCTGAATCAGTTTCACTCTGGATGTTTGCCTCTGCAATATTAGTGGAGTTTGGGAAGCTGATCTGATAGCAGCAGCATGGTGAATATCAGATCATCAGGGCGTTGATCATACAGAGAGGCTGCGTGCCGTGCAGGCTGAGCTCCGGGCCCTCTGCACCACTGCCTGGCTCTTCTCCCGCTTCAGCAGCTTGTTGTCGGAGAAGACCCCCTCGTTCCGTGGAATACCATGGGAACCATCCGGAAATGTCAGCAAGCCTGCAGGGGGAAGCCAAAACAACAGACAATCCCCTTATTCATTCTCATTTAGTAAATTTCTGCAAAATAAAAAAAAAAAACGCCATACAGGGTTATGTACATTTCTGAAAAACATAGAAGTTGATGAACTGAGGTGAATGAACATATACAACTCTGTAATATTTTAATGATTGGAAATTCTAAGTAGGACATGCTTAGTTATTGGTCAGTTGCAAGTCCAATGTGTTAAGTTTATGGGTGATAATAATGCTAACTCTATAGATAACAAAATTACGATGTCCTCATACTGTATATAGCAACTAACTCTTAGCATACGCACTGGCATCTTTCCTTATTTTCTGCATGAAATTAGCAAAAACTTATATGGCATTCACATAAACACTATATCATCAATGATTTGCAGTTAATATTATTTTAATTTGATAATATTGACACAATATAAATTTTTTTTTTACTGATTTTATGTAACCATATTTTCTTGGTATTCACTATGGCTGATTATATATATATATATATATATATATATATATATAATTTTTTTTTTTACAGTTCCAGCTGAATGGCTGGATTCAAGTAGAAAAAAAAACATACCATGTCCTTCTACGCGGCCATTTTTGAATTCTCCTTCAAACTTCATCCCGTCGAATCTGCTAAAAACTCCAACACCTTGGAATTTTCCTTGGGCAAATTCACCTTCATACCTTGAATTGAACAGTCACAGTTTTGGTTGTTACTGTACACACATAACAGGCATGTCTGTTCAATAAGTATCAGTTCGCTAAATATTTAAATACAGCTATGTTGCCTGAGGACTGCAGTCTGATTACACAATCTCTCACCTGGACCCATCAGGGAACATTAAGACCCCAGAGCCATGGAAGAGGCCATTCTCAAAGTGCCCCTTGTAACAAGTGCCATCAGAGAACTTCAGTTGCCCTACACCATGTCTCCTTCCTGTATGGGACACATAATGCAAATCGTTGACTTACAAATTGTAATCAAATGTTTTACATGTTGGTCAGTGATTTTTTTTTTCTAATTTGCAAAGCAATAATAAGAACAATACAGGCTTTCCTTCACTAGATCCCTTACCGTACTGCAGCTCAGGACTAAAATCCATTAAATGCTTCTTTTTTTTTAAACTGTCAGAGGAGTTTCTTGAAGGACTGAATCAAAGGGTGGCATCTAAAATATAGCTATATATACAGGGGTTAGACAACGAAACTGAAACACCTGTCATTTTAGACAACAATTTATTAGTATGGTATAGGGCCTCTTTTTGCGGCCAATACAGCATCAATTCATCTTGGGAATGGCAGGATACAAGTCCTGCACAGTGGTCAGAGGGATTTTAAGCCATTATTCTTGCAGGACAGTGGCCAGGTCACTGTGTGATGCTGGTGGTGGAAAACGTTTCCTGGTATGCTGACATTACCGTGGATACCGTGGCTCTTGATACATCACAAA
>JAOVVG010000042.1:14301776-14313048 GCA_028566375.1 Leptodoras nelsoni | reverse complement strand
AGTGAGAATCTACAATGTAAATAGTCATGAAAATAAAGAAAACGCATTGAATGAAAAGGTGTGTCCAAACTTTTGGCCAGTACTGTATATTTTACCGTACTTTAGGAATGAACTCTGCTGACCCCATCTTGTTGTAGTATAAAAGTTTATTACAAATAAACCAGTATCATATCAGACGCGTCTGGAGAGGTCTCTGCCAATTGTCCTCTCCCCCAGCGCTCAATCCATATAGCTTATATAGCATAACACACAAAGATAACATACCATCTGGAACTTAACCTAACGTACAGAACTTTTGATAAACAGGATATAAGGGTCTTCTCTCTGTATGATAAGGCTCTCAGTTCCACTCAAAAAGCCTTACTTGCACAAATCCATACTTTACCCCTTGCACAATGGACATCCTGTTTCAGAGACCTACAAAAACTTGAGTATAATATATATGTGTATTATGACTATAAGACAATAGTAAAAACCAAACACAGACACCACACTATCTATCTATCTATCTATCTATCTATCTATCTATCTATCTATCTATCTATCTACCATATCTTCACCTCTCTCAGCTGATGCTCACATAATCGGGTGTGGATTCTCCCATAAGGGTATATTCATTTACATTCATAGGAGCTGTAGCTTTTTCAATAAAAACATTCTTGAGCTTTATATATACTGAAGCAAAATCACTGGAATTGGATGGTTGCTTAAATCACATCTTGCTGAAAAGTAAACTAATTAGTCACCAAACTGAAGATGTGTCTTAGACAAGGGGGTCTTCAGTGGTTCATGACTGGATGATCATGGGCTCTTAGCTTCCAGACCAGGTTCTACTGGGAATCAATTACTGTTCCTGCTCATACAATGTACTGTTTTATTTTACTTTTTTATTCATATATATATAGCCTAGTCTGTCACAATTCACTGTGAACAAAATGTCTGTTCACAAAAATAAAAAAAAATCAGCCAAATTTGGTTATAATTAAACACATTTATCGAATGCTTTGATTTACCTGTACTGAGGACAGCTTGTGAATTTGGCTTAATTTGTATTGATGAGCTTCAACGGTCCAGTGCTGTCGACCTGCCACCTGCCACTCCGGCCTCCCTGCGGAGCAGAGCGATTTATTGATTTAAATGTGGAGGAATTTAAGTGCCTTCTTGTTTACGCCAATTAAGAGAGACTGGTTTAGCATATAACTGTCGGCTTGCCAGTCACGTGGTCTGAGAGAGCGCGCGCGCTTGTTCGAAAGCGGCTCACAGTAAAGAGCACGCGCCGATCCTTCTAAACATTCCGCGAAGAGTGCACACACCTCTCCATGCACACACCACTCCATGCACACACCTCTCCATGCACACACGCACCGGGAAGAGCTCTCACACCACTCCGTTCTCACACACTTTGCCACCCGGGAAGACTGCACACGCCTCTCCATCCACCGGCACGAGCCGCATCCGCGCGCCAGGGTAGCTCTGGCGTGAACAGGGAAAGGTTTACTGGAGCGCCAGGATACAGAAGTCAGCAAATCCAGCGACCTTGTTCTCCTGCCAGAGAGCCCTGGGGTCTTCTGGGCTGCGCGCCCGACTCAAGATGTTTGAACACCAGGACCCCGCGCTGAAAACAACGACCGGTCACAAAATTTCCTTTTCTATTACGGACATTTTGGACCCTCACAAGTTCACGCGTAAAAAGCAGGACGGACTTTCCACAGAGAGCAGCGAGACGCCTTTCCGGAGCACAGAGTTTAGAAACATCTCACATTCATCCTCTGGCAGAGATACTCCTTCTCCTACCGAGTCACGTCTTACCAGTAACCGTGCAGGTACAAGTGCATGCTCTTCCTTATTTAATGCGTGGTTTCCAATCCAGACTGGTAAACTACAGTGCGCTCAGCTCCGTTAGGGTCGAGTTGCATTGCTGTTTAAAGCTTAATAACTACTTATGTACTACCAGGACGACTTTTCTATCATAAAATGTGATTTTTATTTATTTTATTAAAATGTTATACACAGTTGGTGCACGAGAATAGCCGAGTTTCCAAGCGTGCTTTAGTTTTTGATTTGTATGTTATACCTGACAGAATATTCACTGCTCTGTACATGACCTTCCCCTTCCTAATTTCCAAGGCCGTGTTTCCTTCCCCGGTCACAAAGAGCCGCTTGCTGCAGTTGTGTGTGTGATTGGCGTAGGGGCAGGGAGGGCAGATAATTGTTTAAATCGTCCCATTGAGGATGCCTGCGCTCACTTTGATCGATATTCCATTACTGGATCCTGCATATCTCCCTCCAGCACCTTGCAGGTAGCTACAAACTTTAAACCCCCTTCCATGTCTGATCCCAAATATCGCTCGATTAAAACTTCCCTTTAAATAGATGACATTTATCGATTTGCCGACAAATATGAAACTCTATTAGCACGTCACGGGGAGATGGTAGGGCTGGATTTAACCGGGATTTCTTTCCGCGACATGACATTTGAAGCGATGTGTGATTTATAAATTATTAAGGGATTAGAGCCCAATCCACCCAAGTCCCCCTCTTAACCTTCGTTTCGTTGCTCGCACATAACTCTCGATCTATATCTTTACCCTACTGGTCCATGGTCCTGCTCCACGTTTTCACTAAAATAGACTGATTTATTTTTTTAAGATCTATCTCTTTTTTTTTTTAGCTCTGTTTGATAGTTATATCTGTGTGTAGCCTGTGAATACCAACGTAATGAACAAACTCTGTACATTTGGATTATATTATTATTAGCATAATTATTAGGATAATACTCCCTATATGTTAAGCAGTTGTTTAAATATAGCCTAATTTTCTCTATCCCCACACTCCAGCCCACACTGTTGATGCTGTTAATTTGTGAAGCACTGAAATTAATATAACTGAGTAATATTTAGCAGATGGCTTTATTTTCAGGTTGAGTCAAAAATTATAAATGCGCATAAAATGCTCACTATTGCGCTTATAATCAGCAGCTCACTGAAGTAAGATTGACTTAACTACATAATTTGGTGTAAACTGCCTTAGAAGAGTTAAGATTCAACATGGCATCAGGTCTGAAACTGGCTGTGTAAAAGTTATGAGCTCTTGGAGTGAGATGGAGTGCCGATGTTCTAAGAGTGAGTGTGTCTGTATGAGCAGGTGGATGCACAGAGGAAGAGCAGTGCAGCTCGCCGCTCACACCTGATGTGGAGACAGCCACCTGTCCCAAAGACCCGGATGAGACGGACGGCGATGAAGAAAGCACCAGCAGCATTAACTGTGTCGCAGATGCCTCGAGCTCGGAGGATCCCGCGCGCCGCCGCCGCCGGTCCCGGTCCGATCAGGGGAGCGCGCGCCCCCGACGCGCCCGAACCGCGTTCACCTACGAGCAGCTGGTGGCGCTGGAGAATAAGTTCCGTGCAACGCGCTACCTGTCCGTGTGCGAGAGACTGAACCTGGCGCTGGCGCTCAGCCTCACAGAGACCCAGGTGAAGATCTGGTTTCAGAACCGCAGAACAAAATGGAAGAAGCAAAACCCAGGGGCCGCAGACGGCGTCCTGCACGCGCCGAGCGCAAGCGTGAGTCCGGGGACGGGAGTGTGCGGCTCAGCCGTGGCGGGATTTCACTCTTTCCCGCCTTTCAGCAGCGGAAGTGGTATCTTCCACTCTTCCAGCGCGGTACCATTATCATCCTCTGGTACTCTGCTTCGACCGTTTTTTTCTAGTGGCTACCTGCAACCCGCTTTCTTCCAGCCTCATTTATAAAAGGGTAGTGGAATGACGAACTTAAGAGTTATGACGTAAATATAACAATACGACTTCATATTGGGTCTTTCTCGTGCTATTCTGGTAAATCCAGCCCAAATGACTCTGCAGAGTTACTGCCCGTATAAACAGACCAGATCTAACTGAGAGATCAACTACAGCCCAGTAACTCAGCCATGAGTCACATTTTATGAACTACCATCAAGTCTTGTTAATATAATGCATCTGCATATTTATGTTGTTCAAGATGCATAATTGGATCCTGTGTTTGTTTCAGTGATTTACATGATGTATGTGCTAAAGATTACGTTAACTCTAACTATTTAACAGAACTGTTAAGGAAGGAAATGTATAATAATAAAACCAGACTGAATGAAGTGGTTGGAATTTTAATTTCATTCAGACATGTTTGGTTTAACAGCAAGAGATACACACACGAGGCCACACTGTATGGGTGTTCATTGGAACGCAGTCAGTAAGATAATTAAATACACTGCATGTTCATTAGCACGAATAGGCAATAATAAAACAATTCAAAGCAGTAGAGAGCCTCTAGTACACACAGTCTATGTAATGACTGTGTATTACATAGTGCTCCCACTAGGTAGCAGTACAGACCAGTTTATATCCAGACTTCTCTGCAAGAGTACTATTTATTTCCTGCAACACAACCTACAGATACCCGGATATTTCATCCAAATATTTGACTTCCAAACTTTACTGTAGACCACATTATAACTTTGAGTTAAAATATTGTAATTCCCAATAATCATGAAATAATGATACATACAGTTCAAGTCACTGAGAGAGAGGGCCTTAATATAACAAATTAAACATGATGGGCAGAAGGTCATAGGAAAATAATCAACAATGGTATGGTGTGGACTTTATCACCCTGAGGTTTATTTCTCTTACAGCATTTATTTATTTACATTTATTTAAAAATGAAGTATCATAGTTCTTTATTCATTTTCTCATAGTTCATTTATAGTCATATTACATGTTGTAGAACATCTGTCATGTTCAAGAACTTTGAAGAGCTTTGCTGAGGTAAAACACAAAATGAATACATTAAATAAATGTTATTTAAGAAGCAAAATGCATAAGAAAATAACACAATGCAGGGTATATATTGTCAAGCTATTCATTTGGTTCTGAGAGAGAGAGAAAGAGAGAAAGATAGAGAGAGAGAGAGAGAGAGAGAGAGAGAGAGATTATGCTTCTATTCTTCTTATCCATTCTGTTCCTCAATCTGGGCCTTTTTTTAATTCAGCCCACCTCAAGCTGTTTGATCCTGCCTATAAAACCATCACATGGTCAGAGTAAGAGAGATTATATAAAAATAGATATTATATCTTAGTCTGTGTTAAATTATATTTACCATTTATAAGATTTATCTAATGATATAGAGTAAATATCTGTGCAACTTATCTATCGCTTTTTCTCTACACATTCCTGCTCAACCATTATACGCTTAATCACAGAATCGTTACATTCTGAACTTGAGCACAGTGGATGATGACTATGAGTATGTGTGTGTGAGAGTGAGAGAGAGAGAGAGAGAGAGAGGGAGAGGGAGGGAGATAGAGAGAGAGAAATTTAGACAGAGCCTGGGAGGATGCTGTCAGCTCCATATTGGGGCAACTGGGAAAAGAAAAAAGTACTATTTGAGTTTGAGGATTTGAGAATTTCATTATGCCTCTGTACTAACACCCTGCGCTCCCTCTCTCATATGTTCATGGGTTAGTGGAAAGAGGGCACACTAAAAGGCTGCACAGTGATTGATCAGTATTATATCTTTTATCATGGCAGGTAAATGCCCTGCTCCTTAAGACAGTACTCACCTCCTTTGTTTTGGTGTGTTCATTTTAGTAGTGGACCCATGTCTATTTCTCCCTCTCTGGTGCATTGATTCCAGTGCGACATAATCGCCGGCATGCTGGCAACAGTATATGTCATCAGAAATGTTCCCAGAGATGTTTCTATACTACGCTGTGCTGTTTCTGGTGTTTGTAGTATACCAGCGATTATTAAATTCCCCACTTTATTTTGCAGCTCATCATCTGGGTAGTAGAGTCTGACTCATCTTGTTCATCACTTGTTTGTCAAGGACCAATTGCTGTGGTGCTATGTAATTATTGTGTACATTCTAAATTACATAAACGTATAAATGTTAAATTAATCAACTAGAAATTTGTATTGATTAGCTGTTTACATGAATGACAAAGCCTGGGTCCTTCAGTTGTTTGCAAAAAGTATCCACTACTGTTCACTGCTCGTCAGCCTCCCTGTATCCTCCTGCTGCAATCAGCAGCCCAGTGTCCGCAGGGTTTGACCAGTTGCTTTTGGTGGCCATTACCAAGCTCCTTGCAGCATTCTGGTTGGATATTTGACCATTCGTCTTGGCAGAATTGATATAGTTCAGATAAATTTGTTGGCACAGACCTGACTTTTAAGCACAGTCTACACATTTTCAAAATTGTTAAGGTTAGGATTTGGCAAGGCCATTCAAAAAAGCCTGATTTCATCTTGCTTTATCCATTGCACAACCAGCTTTCATGCATGTTTGGGGTCATTGTCCTGTTGGAACACCCCATTCATTTTGTTTCAACCGTCTAGCTGATGATTTGTGGTTACACTGAAGAATTCTGAAGAGTTCTGAGTCTTCCTTTCTCATTATTTTATACACTTTATGCAAGGTACCAATTCCACTGGCAGCAAAAGCATGATGCTACCACCACCATGCCTATCAACTGGCACAATGTACTTAGGGTTGAATGCTTCACCCTTACTCCTTGAAGGTTCTTGGGTTGTTCCTGACCATCTGAACCAATTTCCTCTCAGCTGAGGGTGACAATTTGGGTCTTCTTCCAGACCTTGGCAAAGTGGCTACACCTCCCAATAACTTGTACAGTACTTACACAATGGTTTGAACTGATCATCTGGGAATCTGCAGTTGATTAGAAATGACTCCAAGAGACATTCCTGACTTGTGTAAATCTGTAATCATCTTTCTCTGATCTGCACTGAGCTCCTTGGATTATGTGTTGATCGATGTAAGGCACGCTGTCAAACAAGCATCAGCTAGACTATTGCATGTAGCAATAATTGTGTTTATTCCAGATATTAAACTGGCTTGCTGTGTGCACACTAGTGTGTTGTGGGGTGAGCCACCATCTCAGGTTTAGGCCACAATCCTGCATGGTAATTTCTGGCTCCTTTAATGTAGTTTATTCTTTTGTGTGTGTATTTATTGTAATTATTTCTATGCATTACACTGCTTGTGTTTGCTCCTGCCTTTAATTAAGTCAGGATTAATGTGTACTGTGTACTCTGATGCCTGGTGGCTATTTTCAAGAAGTCGTCTCTTTTTTATTTCATTTTTTTTTATTTATAATGGAAGCCATTTCTCCTGTTTTTTTTTGATATAACAAACTTATTTTCCCTGGGTGAAAATCCCAGTCTGGTGTAGTTGCAGACTAACTCTATAGCCTATAATTTGATACCACCAGAACATTATTATCCTATAATGAATCTTTTCTATCCTGATGGGGGTGATTGTTTACAGGAAGACTCTACACACATCCATAGGACACAAGGGCTCATTGTATGGTTTACTGAAAATAAAAATGCTAGAAGTCATATGCTATGGACTTCACACTCATCAGATCTCAACCCAGAATCTTATAATAGATTTTGGAGCCATGTTTTAGACAACGCTCTCCACCACCATAGTCAAAACACCAGATTAAAAATCTTTAGGAGGAAAAGTGTTCATCACTACAGTTAAATTCCAGTGACTTAAATCTGCTAAGACACACTGAAGCTGGTTCTGGTGGATTGTATATTTACATTTACAGCATTTGGCAGACACTCTTATGCAGAGTCATTCAACTGAGCAGTTGAGGGTTAAGGGCCTTCCCAACAGTGGCAGCTCGGTGGTGCTGGGGTTTGAACCCCTGACCTTCTATCCAGTAACCCAACACCTTAACCATTGAGCCACCCCTGCCCCTTGTACCAAACCTTTTATAAGATATATACTCCAATATACTGCAACCTGTCAAGAGGTGGGATATATATGCTTGTGCATTAACTGCAGCTTATTAAAGACAGGAGACAGCTAAAAAGCCATGTCATCTCTGCTTTTACATCCAACATTTGATTTTTTAAAAGATATTTCATTACAATATGTAATGAATGAGGTATGCTTAGGATCATTACCCTGCCAGAAGACCCAGTTGTGAACTTTCCAGCTGTCTTGAAGAGTTGCATAGGGATTTTGAAACGATACTCTTTCCTCATGATACCATCTATATTTTTATGAGCATTTGTTCATTTTCCAACAAAAAACCCCACAGCATAATGACACCAGACCCATGCTACACAGTTAGGATGGTTTTCTTCAGATTAAAATCCTCAATTTCTTATTCCATATATAGTGTTGATTATTAGGTTCAAACACCTGAATGCTTTGTCTGCCTAGAGAACACTTCTCTACAAGGCTGGTGATCAGCTACAAACTTCTTTATGCTGGTCTTAGAAGTGATGTAGGATTTACATACTTACATAATTTGATATCATTTGTGCCTCCTTCTTGAATGCTGCAGCATCTGTGTGGTCCCAATATTATATTTGCATGCAGTTGTTTGTACAGATGCTTGTGTCAGCTTCAGTTGTTTGGAAATTGCTCCTAAGCAGGAATAGGATTTGTGGTGGTCCAGTTTTTTATGAGATCTAGGTTGAATTGTTTGACTTAAATCTGCTAAGATATATTGAAGCTGTTCTGGTGGATTGTACCAAACCTTTTTAAGATATATACTCCAACCTGTCAAGGGGCGGGATATATTAGGCAGCAAGTGAACAGTCAGTTCTAGAAGTTGATATATTGGAAGCAGGAAAAATGGGCAAGCCTAAGGACCTAAATAACTTTGACAAGAACCAAATGGTGTTCTGCTGCTAACATCTTGGTCCCAGGTACCACAATATGCCTTAGAGGTTCTGTGTAGTCCAAGCTGTTTTGGTGGCACAAGGGGAACCTACACAATATTAGGCAGGTGGTTTTAAGGTTTTATGGTTGATCATTGTCAATACTTGCTGTAATTAACAAATTAACTATATATTCACCATATATTGTAATGCTTATTTAAAATGTGGTATTTATCCAACATAAGAAAAGTAACCGAATTAACCAGAAATTAATGAGCATTGCTTTCAGCATTGCATTAAGAGTGAACTGTGATCAGTTCACTTTAAATAAAGTCTTGAGAGACTCCAGTTTGTTAAATGCCAAATACCTATTCTTAACTCAAGTGATAAGACTAAAATAATTGATAAGGATGAGGAAAGTTATTACTCTCAGTCTGCAACAGATTTGTTTCATAGAATGTTTCATAAAGTGTAATATTATTATGAAGTTCAATTCTAATAAGAGTAATTATTCATTCATTCATTCATTCATTTTCTTGATGGCTTATTCCTTTTCAGGGTCATAGGGCGCAAGGCAGGAACAACCCTAGACAGGGTGCCAATCCATCGTAGGGTACACTCACACACACACACACATACATACACATACTAGGGCCACTTTAGAGACACCAATCAACCTAACGTGCATGTATTTGGACTGTGGGAGGAAACCGGAGTACCCGGAGTAAACCCACGTGAACACGGGGAGGACAAGAGGACAATCTTCTGAAGAGATAAGATGGAATTTAGATGAAATTGTCATCCTTTGCTAAAATGCTAGACCTTTACTTAAAGTTGAGATTCATTCAAAAGAGAAAAACACTGCAGGTTAATAAAACCTGTAGTTTTCAGAACTTCATATAATAGAAAATAAACTTTCACACGAAGGGTATTCATGTCTTGCACACATGTCTTGTCTCTACAGGCCTTTTTTACTCTTTATTCATGTGACTACAGAACGTTTTTCACTGAACCCTGAATGTAACTAAAACCACTGGGAAAGGACTGGCTATTTTTATTAGTTTATTTAAAGACCTACATTTTTAGAAATCAACATGTTTTTATTTTGGTGTTGCCTCTGGGGGACTCTCATACCACAGTCTCACAAACCAGCATTTACTAGATTAGCAGATCTCAAAATGTTTTGGTCAGTGAGCCCAATTTAACATAAATATAGATATTATCCAGTTAATTCCAGTCAACTCCAATCAAATCAATTGCTGTTGTTTGCACACAGTGAGTACATAGATATCACACATCACATTTAATAGTCTATATGATTGAGGGAAAGGTTGTATATTGGTTCACGCTTTTTATTAGATGCCTTTTGGAATCACTTTGTGCAAGTAGTGCAATAGCAGCACTCTGCTATGGTGTTATGTAAATGTAAAAAAGAAAAATATCACACAAGCATTAGGGACAGTAGGTATGCCTGAGTATAATTTTATATTGATCTGATGCTATAATCTACACTGATGCTGCCTAATGAGGACACTGGGCTTGTGCATTGCGCTGCAGCTTATTAAAGACAGAACACAGCTAAAAGCCATGTCATCTCTGCTTTTACATCCAACAATTTGATTTTTTAAGATAAGATATTTCGTTACAATTGTGGAGGTATGCTTAGGATCATTACCCTGCCAGAAGACCCAGTTGTGAACTTTCCAGCTGTCTTGAGGAGTTGCATTGTGATTTTGAGATGCTACTCTTTCCTCATGATGCCATCTATATTTTTATTTTTATGAGCAAAAAACCCCACAGCATGATGACACCAGCCCCATGCTACACAGTTAGGATGGTTTTCTTCAGATCAAAATCCTCAACATTTTATTCCTTATATAGTGCTGATTATTATGTACAAACACCTGAATGCTTTGTCTGCCTAGAGAACACTTCCCTACAAGCCTGGTGATCAGCTACAAACGTCTTTATGCTGGTCTTAGAAGTGATGTAGGATCTGTTAATGATGGATGTACATACTTAACATAATTTGTGCCTCCTTCTTGCAGTCTGTGTGGTCCCAGTATTTTATATTTGCATGCTGTTTGTACAGATGCTTGTGTCAGCTTCTGTTGTTTGGAAATTGCTACTAAGCAGGAATAGGATTTGTGGTGGTCCAGTTTTTTTATGAGATCTAGAATGAATTGCTTGGATTTCACCATGGTATGGTATCTAAAGGCAGGCCTTTTATAGCAACAGGTACACTAGCAACTAACTCCTAATTATGACAATTGGCAATTCAATGCAATCAATTGCTTTAAAATGTTCACAGATGTTAACAAAATAGGTGCAATGAAAAACTGAGATTGGGTGACTTTAGGTGGATAACCTTTGGTTACAATTACTATAGTCACCAACATTTGGGTTTGTTATTATTCATTCATTATCTTAACCGCTTATTCCTATTTGAGGGTCACGGGAGAGCCGGTGCCTAGCCAGCAGCTTAGGGCACAAGGCAGGAACAACCCTAGACAGGGCGCTAATCCATCGTAGGGCACACACACACACACACTAGGGCCACTTTAGAGACACCAATCAACCTAACGTGCATGTCTTTG
>JAOVVG010000042.1:14257545-14267830 GCA_028566375.1 Leptodoras nelsoni | reverse complement strand
GAATCTACAATGTAAATAGTCATGAAAATAAAGAAAACGCATTGAATGAGCAGGTGTGTCCAAACCTTTGGCCTGTACTGTAACTCACCCTTCTAGCTACACAGCTTTTAGGGTTGTAAATCTCAAGTTTTATAATGATGCAATCCTAAATCTATTCTTTTAGCCGAATTCCAATTCGATTCATTTTGATTACTTTTTTGCAATCATGGGTAAATTTTTTTTTGAAGAGTGTAAAATATTTGTTGCTGCTACTGCATGGACGACTGCTAGGTTGCTGCTGAATCATTAGGTACTTTAATGTGAACACTAGCACACAAGCAAGTATTTAATTGGACTGCAACAAGCTTAAAACATCAGACAAAATGCTTCACTTATGAAATGTTCCCAGTGGGATAGGCTATGAAGCTGTACAAAACAATACCAAGTCACACAAGCGACACCATAGACCCAGGGGAAACCAGGGGCTACACTACCCACTGCCACCTTCAGTATAGGAGTTTAGAGAAAGGAATCAGGCAGATAATGTTGGAAAAGGTGTGAAAATAAACATGCATACATTGCTATTTGTTAAATGCTTTGGTACAGACTGATGAATTGCTACCCCTGATACCTTTTAAGTTATGAAAAGAGTCATTAAGATTACTGACTCTCATTGTGAGCTACTACTTCTTTTGAACTATGATTTAAACTACTGCAAATATTCCTGCTAAATTAATACTGATCTTCCAGTACGTATATAAATAGATATGGAAGCCCCTAGAGCTGTTTCCACTGTGAGAATGGCAAGTTATCACGACTTTGCTATTTTCAAAGTGGTTTAAAAGTTGGAGCTCATGAGATGGGCCATAGCATTTCTGTGGTAGAAGTAAAGGTAGGATTTTCATATACAGTGCCTTGCAAAAGTATTCATACTTGAAAGTATTCATCCTTGAACTTTTCCACATCTTTTCACATTACACCCACAAACTTACAGTACATGTATATTATTGGCATTTTATGTAATAGACCAACACAAAGTAGCAAGTAATTGTGAAGTGAAAAGAAAATGATACACAGTTTTCAACATTTTTAATAAATTAAATTCTGAAAATTGTGGTATTATTGTGGTAGTTTGTATTCAGCCCAGCCTTTGTAGGACCACCTTTCGCTGCAATTACAGCTGCATGTCATTTGGGGTATATCTCTATTAGCTTGGCATGTCTACAGGCTGAATTTTTGCCCATTCTTCTTTGCAAAAAGACTCAAGCTCAGTCAGATTGGATGGAGAGCATCTGTGAACAGCAATTTCCAAGTCTTGATACAGATTCTCAATGGGATTTAGGTCTGGACTTTGACTGGGCCATTCTAACACATGAATATGCTTTGATCTAAACCATTCCATTTTAGCTCTGCCTGCATGTTTAGGGTCTTTGCCCTGCTGGAAGGTGAACCTCTGCCCCAGTCTCAAGTCTTTTGCAGCCTCTGACAGCTTCCCTGTCCCTGCTGAAGACATGCATCCCCACAGCATGATGCTGCCACCATATTTCAGAGTGGGGATGGTGTGTTTAGGCTGGTGTTAGTTTTTTGCCACACATAGCGTTTTGCATTTAAGCCAAAAAGTTCAACTTTGGTCTCATCTCACCAGATCACCTTCTTCCACATGTTTCCCCTACATGGCTTGTGGTAAACTGCAAATGGAAATGGCTTTCTTCTTGCCACTCCTCCATAAAGGCTAGATTTGTGGATTGCACGACTAATAGTTGTCCTATAGACAGATACTCTTTCCAGAGTGGCCAAGTGCCTGGACGGTCGTGTCTTTGTAGGTTTGCAGTTGTGCCATACTCTTTCCATTTTCGGAAGGCAGACTGAACAGTGTTCTGTGAGATGTTTATAGCTTGGGATATTTTTTTATAACCTAACCCTGCTTTACACTTTACCAAAACTTCATCCATGACCTTTCTGGTGTGTTCCTTGGTTGTCATGATGCTGTTTGTTCACTAATGTTCTCTAATAAACCTCTGAGGCCTTCACAGAACAGCTGTAGTCATACTGAGAATACATTACACACATATTCACTCTATTTAATAATTAGGTGACTTCTAAAGGCAATGGATTTTATCACACTGGATTTTATTTAGGGGTATCAGAGTACAGGGGGCTGAATACAAATGCACACCACACTTTTCAGATTTTTATTTATTATACATTTTGAAAACTATTTTCTTTGCTCTATACAATTACTTGCTACATTGCGTTGGTGTATCACAGAAAATCCAAATAAAATACATTTAACTGTAATGTGAATACTTTTGCAAGGCAAAGGGTGCACTGTGACTACAACAAAATCCAAACTTATGGCAGCAGTGTGGCTGTAAAAAGACTCTGGGTAAATGTGACTAGTGTTGGCTAGCTAAAATTATTTTTATATGATAGGTATGCAACACTGCAAACACTGTAACGTTCCTTCCAAGATCCTGTTTGGGACCAACAAGTATTAACTGGTGTACCAGTTTTTCTGGTCCTTCAGTGCAGATTCAAAGCTAATATGTGTCACATTAACCTGGCACAGTAGTTTGCAGATGATCTAGGAACTAAAGCAAGATCAAATCTACTTTCGAGACACAGTACAAGACACAGTACAAAAATGATAAATAAACTCCTAAACAGTACAAAAAATAACAAGCTGTAAACATTGAACAGATGCATGGCTGGTCCATTCGAGGAAGAAAAGGCAGACTTCCTTTCGGTTAATAAGGTTAAGGTTAGGGATAGACTCAGGTGCAGGCATAGCATTAAATATCTGCATTAATAATTATGTCAGTTATTATGTCAGTAGAATTATGTCAGTATTCTCACAAGGATAGCAAGACAAAAGTGTGTGTTTGTAAGGGTATTTGACTGACACCTTGAGGCACAGTCTTTGAACAAAACAAAAAAAAAGAACAACAAAGCAATATTGAGATTCATCATTGCTGGCACACTCATTCTGATGCTCAGATGCTCCTTACTCCCTGCTTTGGGTGTTCAGTTTGACTTGAGGCCATTGATCTTTATCAGTTGATAGGATTGAGAGCAGGGATGTTTAATCCAGCGAATAAGAGAATGTTTTTCATCAAACGGGGAACTGCTGTCTCATTGAATAACACTGTTCTATCTCGTACTCTTTTTCTCCTCATACCAGTGTGCTCGACTGATACCAGTATGCTCAGAGCTGCTAGGTTTAGAATGGGAGCGCTTGTGTATAAGTTCTCTCCAGTTCATCTGTGTAATTTCCTGAGAAAAGGAGGTTGAATTTTATTACAAGCACAAGTTGTTTGTTCTAAAGGTGTGAGGATTCTTTGTTCCCTCTCTATTGGGACAGTAATTGTGTTTGGTTATCTTGGGTAAGATAAATTGCCCCCAGCTGGGAATAAGAATGTTAATGAGTGTGTGAATGTGTGTGTTTGGTACCCTGTGAGGAACAGGTGTCCCACCCATAGTGTATTTCAGCCTCATGCCTAAGATTCCCAGGATACACTCTGGATCCCTGCAATCCTGCAGCACACTTACTGAAAGTAATGATTGTATTGGAAAGACCATTGGTAGAAATTTATTTAAATCACACCCACATTAATTAGAGAATATATGCAGCTTGTAAACTGTATAGGAAAGACTATGATATGAGTCACATGAGAGGAGATATTTTAAATAATTATGATGGCCTTACCAAAGGAGAGGTCAAGCACAAAATGCCCTATTAATGAGCATCAAATGTCATATTAATCTGTACTAATGCTGCTGTTTTAATGAGGTCCGGTTAGAATAAATGCCAGCTGAGTCAGTGGCCTGTGAATCACATGCTGTTTGCCACTAAACCTGTCTAGTTACTTGGGCAGAGGCATATATCACAGAGACAGTGTTCCTGCCTTTATAGTCTTTAGTGACAGTGTCTCCCATTCATGCATTTGTAGATCTGCACATAAACTATACACTGAAATACCAGAAAAACTGGTATACCAGTTAATACTTGGTGGGAACAGTCCTCACACCGATACTTGCTGAGGCCCCAGCATTGAACTCCGATGTTACTTGAGGCAGTGTTGCATACTTATGACATGGTTGTACACAAAAATCCAAACTTTGCTTCTACCTCCGAAATGCTATGACACATCTCACAAGCTCCAACTATTAAATCTGTTTTGAAAATTTCAACATTATGATAACTTGCTATTCTTATAGTAGAAAACAGCTCTAGAAGCTTCCATAGAGGTCTATCGCTTTATATACGCGCTGGCACAATTTATTTATTTATTTTATTTTATTTTGCATAGACTCCAGTACCAGTTTTTCTGGACTAGTGTATGGTGAAGAGTTTGTGGACACTAGACCATCACACACATATGTGCTTTTTCAGCATCCTATTCCAGATTTTGTCCCCTTTGCTGTTATATTAACCTCCACTATTCTGGGAAGGTTTCCCATGTGATCCCATGAGCATGGCTATGGGGATCTGATCATTCAGCTACGAGAGCATTTGTGAGGTCCAGAATAGATGTTGTGCTGGAAGACCTTCAATCCCAGAAGTCTTCAGTAGGAATGAGGTCAGGGATCTGTGTATTCCACTTGAGTTGTACTCCAACCTGGGCAAATCATGTCTTCCTGGACCTCCAGAGACCTGGCTTTGTGCATAGGGACATACTGGAAATTGGACATTTATGGCATTTGGCAGATGCTTATCCAAAATGGCATAGTGATATCTCATTTATACAATTGAGCAGTTTAGCCATCCTTAAGGATTTGACCTCATAACTTTTTAATCCTAATAATAAAATGTCTTAACCACAGAGCTACAGCAATATTACAGCATTCCCAGACGAAGTTTGGGGAACACCTACATATGGAGATCATGCATCCAAAACCAAACATTTTTGACTATATGCTCTATTTCATTCAGTTCTTGTGTACCATGAAATACAAATTAAATGATTTCCTGTTATGTAATATATTTTTCTGTCACATTGTTTTATTCAATTCACTGAGCTTTGTCCTTGTGCATTATCTCATTATAGTTCTGGTGGTATTTTGAAACTATTGATCAGGTGCAGGATCCTTTGTGGTTTGTACAGAATTACAATTAAAAGAAATAACTAAATTGCTTTTAAAGATCTCTGTATAATGACTGAGCATAGCCAGTTAATTACAGTATCACTGGGATTTAATATTTGTTTTTCTTGCTTTTCTAGTCACCAGCTTTTATCTGTTCTGAAACTGAGACTATTTCATTTGAATACTAAATATTGAATCAAAATTGTTGGAGACATTTATACTGCTTTGGTTTGAAATTAATTGATACATTTTCTGATCATGAATATCACATGAAAGAGGATAACATAGCACTATATTTTGTAAAGACTTTTTTATCTCTATGTAGAGAAATAAAATGAGAAAATTAGTTATTATGAGTCCCAAATAATTATTTCAATACATGTATATTTTTGTAGTTATCTTACATGGATATTATCATTAGAAATAGAAGAGTGCTCTAATGAATGAGTCATCATCATTTAACCCTAACCCTAACCCCAAAAGCATGCAGTTTATTTACTTTTTACTAGTAGTGGAACAATGGATGATAGAAAACATGATAACATGATAAGATGAATGTTTTGTTTCTTGACTTGAAGAGTCATAACTTCCTGTGCATGGCTCAATGTGTAGGCAGAGGTCATGTTGCTTGCACATGACTTCCTGCTTTTTTGGATGATTAGTTCTGTGGGACAGCATGTGTTGAGGAAAAAAGAACACACTGTTTGACCTAAAGACTGACTCTGAACTTCCTATTGCCCATTCTGGAGGCCTTACTGGAGGGAAAGAGCATGAACATGTCCTGTTAGCAACAGCTGGAACACATCCTGTTAACAACAGTTTGTGTGTATGTGCGTTCATGAATGGTGCTTATGACTAAACAAACATAATCCTTTTTAAGGATTTGCTTCTACGTTGAGAAGCAGCTGTTATATTTTTCTATGCCTTTCTATGCATTATAATAATTTTATCATTGTGTGGCAGCTTTTGTTATGACACAGATGTCTGGTGAGAACACATGCTGAGATATGTGTATAGCTTGTTTTTTGCGTGGGTTCAGCCCATCACATAAGCATGTTTGTTCATCAACAGTAGCTCAGGATCATAGTTTTTAATTGGGCAGGACTATGTTAATAACAACAAAATGAGATCAAGAGGCTATCACACTTACTTAATGCTGTAGGCCACTACAGTATTTAGTGATTTTTTTTAAGGTTACCCCTTTATAACATTTTGTCCAAGGTGTTGTAATTAACCAGGGTTGGCTTACTATATATCAAAAACCACCGCAAAGAGACAAAATACAAGATTGGGCAAAAAACAGGCAAAAAATAAGACATTTACTTTTTCTCAGCCTTTGCTTGGGGAACAAGTATTGCATCAGTATTGCTGCTGTACAAACATCAAGACAATGTTTTCAAGAACACTGTATATTTTCCCAGTCTTTGCAATATATTTACAATAGTAAAGGTTATGTACAAATCCCATTGCCAGAAAACTTGGGACACTTTCTTAAAATGCAGTAAAAAATAAAATCTGAATTTTGTTCATTCACTTGAACCTTTATTTAACAGACAAAAGGTTTTCAGTGTTTTTAATGATTAAGTTAATTCTATTTGTTCAATATAAACAAATTTAGAAATTGATGGCTGCAACAAAAGTTGAGATAGAGGCAAAATAAGACTGAAAACTTTATACAAGTAACATCGGAAGGTTCCACAATTAGCAGTGTAATTGGTAACAGGGGAGGTCATCAAGATTAAGTATAAAAGGAGCATCCAACAAAGGCTTAGTCTTTACAAGCAAGGATGGGTCATGGTTCAGCAGTTTGTGCCACACTTTATGAGAGAATGGTCAGTTCAAATACAAGATTTCACAGCACAAGATTACAAATATTTTAGTTCTTTCACAATCTACAGTTCACAATATCATGAAAAGATTCAGAGAGTCAGAGTAAATCTCTGTGTGTAAAAGCCAAGGTGGACACTGTTGCTGAATGTGTGTGACCATCGAGCCCTCAGGTAGTACTGATTGAGAAACTGTCATTCTACAATGATGGAAATAGCCACATGGGCTTAGGAGTACTTTGGAAAATCATTGTCACTTTTGGGGATTTGTTTTTACTTGTAATGTTTATTAGGTAGTATAGAGTTAAATTCTAGCAGTATATAGCTCAAAGTAGCTTGAATTCAGGTCTACTAGCCTTAGCTTTAGATATTCCAAGTTATTGACTAAGCACTCTTGTAAGTTGCTCTTGGTCTCCTAAATGCCGTAAATGTAAATGTAAATCAATGGAACATTTATAGAACATAAATGAACATTTATTGGCTGATATAAATGGCCTGCTCTACGAGTTGCTACAGCTGTTCAGACTCCTTTATTGGATATTCAGTAATGAGATTATTTTGACTTGCTTAAACAGGCAGTTGAGTATGGTAACTACTGATGCACTGGTGTGATCCTGAGTAACAGTGATGGGTTGATTCTGCTCTGAAATGCTGATCTTGTATCAATTCACCAAACTGCTCTATTGACATATTTTATGTAATTTTGACCGACACTGGCTCCCTTTAAGCCTGTGATGTTTCGCAAAAATTCTTTCCAATAGGAAAGTCTATTCTACTGTGAGGTATTGCAGGTGGGCAGGGGTGGCTCAGTGGTTAAGTTGTTGGGCTAGTGAATAGAAACTTGGGTGTTCAAGCCCCAGCACCACCAAGCTGCCACTGTTGGGCCCCTGAGCAAGGCCCTTAACCGTCAACTGCTCAGCCGTAGAAATGAGATAAAATGTACGTCACTCTGAATAAGAGTGTCTGCCAAATGCCATAAAATGTAAATGTAAATATTGGGTATTGAGCAATTCTCAGATTTCAATATCATATTGAAATTAATAAAACTGGCCTGGTGCAACCCTGGTTTTAACCAAAAGGAGAGTCTCCCATGATAGATAAAGGCTGTTTCAGGTCAAGCTAGATGGATGTTTTCCTATCTGCTCACTTAAACAAGGATTATGTCCCCATTCCCTCTGTGTTTTATGACTTATTTAATGGCTCTTTTAAATGGCCAATTAAGAGACAATCGTCAATCTTTTCTTCCCTCCTTCTTTGATTTCTTCTGCTCAGTCTCTTAGGTTTTATTACTGCTGTATTTTAGCAATCAGAGATGTCCAAAGACACCTTCTTTCAGAAAATGCTTTTTCTACCTAATTTATTGATTTCCATCAAGCATCTTTCTCCATCACACAACTGCTTGCCGATCAGAGAAACCATGAGCTATCACGAGAAGCCAAGTTGATTGCATCTTTTCGAAGTGCTTGCTTGTGCAATGTCAGGGGGCTGACTTGGAGGAAAGCATTATCTGCTCACTTCTGCATGCACAAGCTTATAGACACACATGATTGGCTGCTGTTGCTGTGATTGATGGGGAAACATGGCCGTTTTTATGCTCTCATGCACTCCCGTGGTCTCCTAGCCATGTAAGGCAGTGGCATCGTCGGGATTTTAACTCGTGATGAGAGGGCAAACACTTTTCTGTTGCTCCATGAAAAAAACACCCTCATTTTCACATTTATTCACCTGTCTCATGTGTCATGCTGTACTTTGTGTTATAATAAATAACCCACACTTGTTTGATTTTGACAGTTCATGACAAATGCATAGCAGTATTTGTGCTTATGTGAGTACTGAAAGGTTGCTTTTATCTGTCTGGCTGCAGAGAGCGCCTCTGACAGAAGGCGAGAAAGAGAGAGAGAGAGAGAGAAAGAGAGAGAGAGAGAAATCTGAAGTGAAAGTTGTCTAACAGAAAGTGTTTTTGGCTGTGAGAAGGAGCACAGTGCAAACACATCTGCCACTGTTCACATGCATGTGCGGCAGCTTAGCTATGAAAGTGTGATCACACATCACAAACATAATCATTCTCCCATGGTGAGATTCCTCAGTAGGCAAGACCATCTTATTCCTTTTCACAATGTTTAGTGCTTACTGATAATCCTTTGTCCTTGAGAAGAACTGTTAAAGAGGTTACTATAAGAAACACCACCTAAGACCACCAAGTCATTTATAATATTTTATTCTCAGTGCTTAATTCATATTTCATTTTTTGATGATAATTTGAGTATTGCCTAATAAATAGCACAGGTGTAGCTTGCATGTTTGTCCCTGTTGTACCCAAAGACCATTTTCCTTTCTAACCTCTACTTGATTTCTTGCAGATGGTAAAGTGGAGGTAACAAAAGAAGGCATGAAGCTGTGTACTATGGGGCCTGGGAAAGTATTTGGAGAGCTTGCCATCCTTTATAATTGCACACGAACAGCCACAGTGAAGAGTGAGTACACACAAACACACACACATGCTGTGAACCAGTAACAGTTCTGTGTTTAGGCTTGTGGTCATTTGCTTGTTATCATGTAGTGAGGTGCATGTAAATGAGTTCTTGGACAGTATTGTTATTTTGCCGAGATTAAAATGACCCCAGTCACAGTGATATGAAGGATACTCATTATTACCTTCACAAAAGAAAGCTCTATGCTCAGCCGGGCTTTCGATTGGCACAGGTATTATTTCATGTCTCTGTGCTCTTTAATATTTGCACCTGAAAAGGTTCAAGTGAGACTTTAGATAGAGGTTTAAAAATGTAAGTAAATCTGTAGATTGTTACACAATGGGCCTGAATGAAAAATTTGGGTTATTGCTAATTAAAGTTTTTTGAGACTTTACATTAATAATGTCGTCCTGCCTGACTAAAATGTGGTCACAAGCTACTGCTCAGTTTCTGATTATAGATCTTACTTGTGCTCTGTCTAAGCACTGCATAGAGCCTTGCAGGCTTATGTGAGTATTGGTACTGCCCAACATCATACTGTAGTTATATTGCTACAACACTGCATTATTGTATATGCAACGCCCAGAGACATCAGATACAGGATACAAGACACTCCTGCTGAGGATGGCCCCGCATGGACGCTCTGATGATGACCGTGAGGGACAGCCTAACATTGCTCTTGGAAGCCGTGAACTTCACTCTGCGGTTGATGAAGGCAGCCATCCTATGACGACGACTAGAATAAACTGCCACGGACAGTTTTTCACTTAATCAGTCCTCTTTGTCCTCTTTTGAACTCTGGTATGTCACCCATAATGTTGTGCGCATTGCAATATTTTGAGCAAATCTATGCTCTTACCCTGCTAATTGAACCTTCACACTCTGCTCTTACTGGTGCAATGTGCAATTAATGAAGATTGGCCA
>JAOVVG010000042.1:14230047-14240185 GCA_028566375.1 Leptodoras nelsoni | reverse complement strand
ATGCCTTCAGTGAGAATCTACAATGTAAATAGTCATGAAAATAAAGAAAATGCATTGAATGAGAAGGTATGTCCAAACTTTTGGCCTGTACTGTACATTTGCTTTCTGCATACTATAAAGAAGAGAACTTGCTTTGTAAAGTCAATATACAGTATGAAGTTTAAGGCTGGGTAGATTTTAAAAGACCTGGTTGATAAGATTATTTAGGTCAGTGAACTTGTTAATTGATTATGCAAGTGCTGATGAATACACACTAATCTAATTAATAAGCAAGACAGGGGAAATAACGTGCCAAAGAATAGAGTAGATCAAGCGTCAGTGTGAAATTGCTGTGTTATTTGAAAGTGCTGATGTATGGTTGAGTCACTTTCTCTTGTCATTCCTCAATTACTAAAAGTAAAAATTGACCACTTGTCCTTTCCCTTCTCATACTAATTGTGTGACTCATTCTGTAAAGTAATTGTTGTGCATAGGCAGATTTAATACAGTTAGCAATTGACCTTGACTAAATATGTAATTTATTTGGTAAGTTATTTTTTGCCTTGCATAACTATACTCTAGAAGTAATGGGAAAATGCATCTCTTACATGCTGTTTATGCTGTGACAGAATCTATTTCTTTCACACAGTGTAGACCAATCAGCTATAATATTAAAAGCACCTGCCTAATATAGTGTAGGTTGACCTTGCGCCACCAAAACAGCTCTGATTCATCAAGGCATTGACTCCAAAAGAACTCTGAGGGTCTGCTGTGGTATCTAGCACCAAGATTTTAGCAGCAGATTCTTTAACTATTGTTGAAAGCTTGGGCCTCCATGGATTGGAATTGTTTGTCTAGTACATTCCACCGATGTTTGATCGGATTGATATCTGGGGAATTTGGAAGCCAAGTCAACATCAATTTTTGCAGGGAATACAGTGGGTGTTGAAGGGGTGTGCTTGGTCTGAAACAGTGTTTGGGTAGGTCGCACATGTCAAATTAACATCCACATGCCAGGACCCAAGTTTTCAGCCCTTTGGGCAGTAATCCTGATGCTATTATAGCCAGCATTAACTTTTTCAGCAGTGTGCTACAGTAGTACTTCTGTGGGATCAGACCAGATAGGCTAGTCTTCAGTCCCTATGTGCACCAGTGAGCTTTGGTTGCTCATGACCCTGTTGCTGGTTCACTTATTGCTCTTTCTTGGACTGATTCTGTTATTAGGTATTAACCACTGCATACTGGGAAAACCCCGCAAAAACTGCTGTTTTGGAGATGTTCTGACCCAGTTATATAGCCATCACAATTTGGCCCTCATAAAAGTTGCTCAAATCCCTATTTTTTCACTTCTAACACATCAACTTTGAGTACTCACTGTTGTCCAATGCCTAATATATCCCACCCCTTGGCAGATGTGATTGTAGCAAAATAATCAATGTAATTCACTTCACATATCAGTGGTTTTAAAGGTATATGGCTGATCGGCCTATAAATTCACTGTTGTTATAGTTACCAAAAAAAAGCTCCTTTATATCTCAGTCACTTGAGCTGAATCTTCCTGAATTAGAAAGTGCAGATTCCAGCAGCAGTCATGTGAAAATGGGACTGTTAAACCAACCTCAGCTCATTGAAATCCACTTAAGAATGAAAGGAAATGAATAGCAGTAATTTCCCCTCAACATCTACACTGATCCCTCTGCTCTATCTCCACCTGTTTTTCATTTTCTGCCTATTATGTATGTCATGACATAGCGAAATCTGATTGGAATTGTTCATTAGTTGACCAACATGGCACCACCCTAATTACACTCCAGATCATTGGCAATAAACAGATTTAAAGCTCTGGGTTTAGAGCATATCTGTTTAACAGCAGAACTAAATGAGAGCTATTTACCTCTTAGAAATCTAATCTAATCTAGTATTTATTTTGTTGGTGTAAATTTCTTTAAAAGTATGTTTGCTTAAAACTGTTTTCTGGATGCATATAATTATAAATTATATAAAGAGAGAGAGAGAGAGAGAGACAGAGATAGATAGATAGATAGATAGATAGATAGATAGATAGATAGATAGATAGATAGATAGATAGATAGATAGATAGAGATATTTATATAGATAATTATATAGATACACTGTATAGTCACCAATCTATGTCAGAAGTTTGTGTATTAACATGCTTTATTTGGAAACTGTTTTTCAACCAGAAAGGAGTATCATGTAAAATATGTAACTTTGATTTAAAACTCAGTGTAATGGTGTCAGAAGGAGGCAGCCATATTGTTAAGAGTTCAGAATGCTGTGGCAGAATATTAGTATTATGCTCCTATAAATGATCATCTTGTTATTCAGACATGTAGTTTGTCTGCACTTATTTATAAGATCGGGTTTAGAATGTTTGTACCTGAGGGATTGTAGATAGTACAAATATATGATTGAAAATGCATTGTTTTGAGTATTTGGTGCCTGAATGGACAACGCAAAATAGTGCATTTAGCTTTTTTTTGCCCAAGTTAACAAAAGACTATTTTTCAGTTAGATAGAAATGCAGTCAAATTTGCAGAAGACAACACTCTTATCATATATTCTGCTATCTGTAGTACATTTACTTTCCTCAGATTTGTGAACTTAACTAAATTCAACTTCATAGTGCCTTGAAGGTCGTTTTCGAGGTTGCATTAGGAGAGGTTTGGCTTCAGTCAGATTTGGGTACTGTTTCATCTGTGCTGTCTGTGCGCCTTTACAGCTCTCATTACATCTGTCTAGAGGACAGTGATGGCACACAGAATAGCAGAAGGGCATGTGTCCAAAAAAGTGCTCTCTCTCTATGGCACCATGTCAGGGCTCAGAGTCTCTGTGTTATGGTGTAGGGGGAATTAGGAGCAGTGCTTTAGTGGTTTTTTTTTGGTCTAGGGTTCTGTACGTAGCTGTGGAAATGCTCTGATTCAAAACTGAGTCACCAGAATGAACAACGCTGATTATGCTTCACATATGTACTTAGAGGTCCAAATTGGTTCTGTTGTGTTATTCATGCAAATGGTATTCACTTCTGCAGCAGGAATATCGCTCTTTATTACCTTTGTGTTTTTTCTTCTCTAACTCCTCCTTTTCTTGTCCCTTCCTCCCACATCTTATGCTCATTTCTGTGTTTGGTATTCAGACACATTATGAGGAAGGAGATTATATAATCAGGCAGGGAGCCAGGGGAGACACCTTCTTCATCATCAGTAAAGGAAAGGTAAGTGCACAGCAGTGACATGATGTTTAAATGTTAAAGTGCCTTCTCAATTTTGCAATTTAAATCGGGGAATTTTGGTAACCTAGTCCTGTGTTCTAGGTGACTGTGACCCGAGAGGACCATGCCAGTCAGGATACAGTGTACCTGCGCTCTCTAGGGAAGGGTGATTGGTTCGGAGAAAAGGCTTTGCAAGGGTAGGATTTTCCTCTTTCATCAGATAAGTCATCAAATGCATCACAGATGACCTCATGCAGCTGTAGCACACTGAGCTCCTTCATAGACTGCCTGGTTTGACCTAAATCCAGCACATACAATAAGAGCTGAAGTAGTGTGACACCTAGTGGTGTCTACATTTTAACACTTCTCTATATACTACAGTAGCCCAAGATCTAAAAGAGAAAACTATTTAGAATGAAGAAATTAAAGATAAATATGGGTCTACTGTATATTTGAGACCATGGACACAGTCATTTTGATGCTATACACTTGTAGATATGTGAGATTGGAAAAGATATACTATCATACTAAGATTTCACTTTTGTACTTGAAATCTCAAATCAAAACTTTTTTTTTAACATATTTTTTCTAATTCTCCAAAAATGCATGAAAAAGTTAAATGATGCAATATCATGTTTTTTCCCTAGGCCTGGAGCAGGCTGTCAAATTTTCTGTAGAAGAACCACTTGACCACCACAGGACAAATGACATTTACATTCAAATAACAATCATTACAAACAAGGATGCACAAGTGAGTTATAGTATATAGTTATAGTATATAGGATGGTTGGCAACTAACAGCATACATCAGATAAATAAACAGGTCTGACAATTAGCACTATGATATGTAGAATGTCAAAGTAACCTGAGGCACCTAACAGATTTCCAAAGAAGACAAATATTAGGGATGCCAAAACTTTGCAAAAAGTATTCCCAAAAAAATCACAGAACATGGGAAATGTAATGTAGTAATAGGAAACTAGGACTGGCTGATATGGACTATAAATAAAATTGCAATATTTCTAGGATATATTGTGATCCATGATATATATGGTCTCTAAAGCACTTCATTAATGCTTGGTTGAATCCTTTTTTGCATACAGTCACACCAGCATGATGATATTAGTAATCCCTGAAACTTATGTCTGCATTAAAACATTCTTGCTTATATTCATTAGTTGCTTCTGTTGGAACAGTTTTAAACTTGCATTGCAACAAAGGGGAAATCACAGCCAAGGTTAATTTAACTAAACTGAAATGAACATTTATTCGAAACTAACCAATTGCACAAACAGGCTTTGAACGTATGTGAAATTAAAATAAATAATGGCATGGAGTAGGCCTACAAACTGTAGCATAGTTCTATAGAGCTCAATCTTAACAAAGATCCTTAACAAAAACTGAGTTTAGAGAGATAAAATAGTGCATTCAACAAGAAACCCAGAGAGAGACATTTCAAACTGGCATAAATCAAAGTGCACTTTTTGTGCATGATGTTTAAGAGAACAGGCCATCTCAAAAACAGCGAAATAAAATTAACATAGTATGTGTTACCTTTTGTGGAAATGGTTTAACTGTTGATAACTGTTGCTTGTTCAGCATCTTCATCGCGTTACCTAAACCACTGCCAGACACCAGAACCAGTTTGTCTGCCTCCATCTTCTATTACCATTTCTAGACCCAACACATACACACTCGCTTTGGCTCTTCACATCTTTTGCTCTCTCCAGGCTCTTACTGTTCTCTCCAAACACACTTCTACATCTACACTGATCAGCTATAACATTAAAACCACCTCCTTGTATCTATACTCTTTGTCCATTTTATCAGCTCCACTGACCATACAGGTGCAATTTGTAATTTTACAGATTTTTACAGATCTGCAGACATTGTTAGCCCCCTTTTATGCTGTTCTTCAGTGGTCAGGACCACAGGACCACCACAGAGCAGGGTGGTGGATGATTGTCAGCACTGCAGTGACCCTGATGTGGTGGTGGTGTGTTAGTGTGTGTTGTGCAGGTACAGTACAAGTGAATTAGACACTGCAGTGCTGTTTAACTTTTTAAACCCCTCAGTGTCACTGCTGGACTGAGAATAGTACACCAACCAAAAGTATGCAGCCAACAGTGTCCTGTGGGTAGCGTCCTGTGAGACTGATGACGGATTAGAGGATGACTAACACAAACTGTGCAGCAACAGATGAGTTACTGCCTCTGACTTTACTACATCTTTATCTACAAGGTGGTGCAATTAGGTAGGTGTGTCTAATAGAGTGGACTTTGAGTGGACACAGTGTTTGGAAACTTCAGAACCACTGCACTGGCTGATCCAATCATACCAACACAACACGCACTAACACACCACCACCGCATCAGGGTCACTGCAGTGCTGACAATCATCCACCACCCAAATAATACCTGCTCTCTGGTGGTCCTGTGGGGTCCTGATTACTGAAGAACTGCATTAAAATGGGATAACAAAGTCTGCAGAAAAACAGATGGACTACAGTCTCTATCTGTAAAACTACAAAGTGCACCTGTGTGGTCAGTGATAAAATGGACAAAGAGTGTAGTTACACAGAGGTGGTTTTAATGTTATGGCTGATCAGTGTATATACATCAAACACTTTCACCCAGGAGAGTGGTCAGGATGGGTGCAATACTACT
Organism: Leptodoras nelsoni; assembly: GCA_028566375.1. Taxonomy (NCBI): domain Eukaryota; kingdom Metazoa; phylum Chordata; class Actinopteri; order Siluriformes; family Doradidae; genus Leptodoras; species Leptodoras nelsoni. The sequence goes on along the minus strand of JAOVVG010000042.1, from coordinate 14,234,308 downwards.
TACAATGTTCAGCATATTCGATATATTGCCAAGTCTCAGAAGTCTCAAAGGTAATGATGTCATGATTTCTCAAAGCTGGAATTCGAAAACCTTTCATATTGAAACCAAAGTGTGAAGCAGCTGACCCAGTGAATGCTTCACATGACCATTTAATAGCCAACACTTATGAGGCAATTTTACAGAATCAGATGCACTCGATGGTACAAACTATACATGCCCCTATACATGCTGCTAAAGTTCCCTAAGGGGGGTTTGATTAACACCAAGATGAAGTCAAGTGACGTGCATGGTCTCCGTAATTACTCTACATAAACATCAATCAGCCTTTATGAAGTCCTGGAGTGCAGATTACAAATAGATATCGACCTTCTCTGTCCATTTGTCAGGAACACGCCCCCATCAAGAGTCTTGGTCCTCCGAATATTAGTTTGTTTTGTTAATTGCCTACACCTGCTTCTCATTTTGTTTCTCTGTCTCCCACATGACATACTGTATCTGTGCACAGTATCAAATACATGGTGATCTACAAAACAGGGCAAAAACAAACAAACAATGAAACCTGAATCTCCACAAACAGCTTCTATTCTAGTTCACACTGTGCAGACAGTAGTGCAGAAGGCTAGTGTATTCTCGGCTGCGTTGTGGACTTTTGCAGTCAATTTCTAAAATGATTTCTTTGTTTATGTCTGAGCTGAACTTCCAGTAAGCAATCTGATCTGAGAAGGCTCTGGTCTGGCATGGTGTACAGTGTGTGGACTCCAGGTATTCAGATTGTCCATGTGAACTGTAAAGGATGGAAGAAGAGCTCTTGTTACCTGGACTAATAGGCATGTATGTATGCCAGTGCAGACTATGTGCGTATGTATGCGACTGTTTGAAACAGAAATGAGAATTTGGCGCTGAAGACCATTTCTCACAGAGCACATGTCAGGTTTTGAAATGGACCATTATACACTACAAGGAGGGTATTGCTAGCCACTGAGTGTCTCTTATAAAGCCTCTTACAGAGAGCACTCATGCCATAATTACGCTCATCAAACCTGGTGCTCACACTCACCCTCTGGCTCCATAATGGCACTTTAAAATAGTGGCAGAAACTCACATGTGTTTTTCTGCTGTCTCTTCTGGGCTGTAGTGTGGAGCAGCTGTGACCTTCTCTGAGTGTGTTTGTGTATTTGTGTTGTGAGGGATTAAGGGTTCTGCAGTGGAGAATTGTCACCTCTGTCCAAGCACAAGAGACTTTGACTGGGATTGGAGCATGTGTGTATGTACTCTATTTACAATAATATCTTCTCTTCTTTCTTGTCAGTGGCATCAGGTGGGGTGTGTGTGTGTGTGTGTGTGTGTGTGTGTGTGTGTGTGTGTGTGTGCGCGTGTGTGCGTGTGTGTGTGTGTGTGTGTGTGTGTGTGTAAAAGCTTGGATGGATCTCTCTGAGATAGTAGTGAGGTTTGATGGGTTGAAATTGGAGTAAATGTAGTTTATATTAGTTTATATTGTAGTTAAATTAGTAGCTTATTGCTATTATAAGAGCTAAAAGGTGTTTGCTCATGAGAATTATGGATTTGGTGGATTTGGTTTCGGATTCTGACGATTGGGGTGATGACTCCTCGGAATACAGTGAGGCAGAGGAGGTTACTGATGGCGTACAGAGAGGCTCTGAGTAATGGCTGATTTTTTTTATTGTCTTATTGAGTTTGGAGTAAGTTTCATAATTAAAAGTTCGGTTTTAACTGCTTTTTGCATCTTCTGTAATGCGAGAAGGACATACGGACGGACAGCACGATTCTGCAATTTTAGTTTTCTTTGATTTGATTTTGTTTTGCAGATTTTTTTTTACTATGATAAAGTATTAAAGCTTATACTGGCGGAAGCTGTTGCTGTAAGGTGACACTTTTAATCTCTTTGAGAGTTTTTTAACTTGTTTAACTGATCTTCTGGCTACACTGGACCATCTGTTAAGGGTTCTATCCTGAGTCTTTTTTTGATTTAGCTACAGATCAGTTTGTGTGTTTCATCATTTTTCACCCACATCTCCTTGTTTTTGCTCAGAGAGGACGTCAGGACAGCCAGTGTCATTGCTGCCGAGACCGTCACCTGCCTCGTTATTGACAGAGAGTGAGTATTGCTTATTGTATCATGCATTATGCTTCACTCTACTTGGATTATTGTCAGCTTAAGAATTAATCACATAATAACACACGTTTTTAAAATAATAAAATAGAGCAATTCATGCAATTAGTCATCATTTGATCTTAAACATAGCTTAAAAAATTTGATTTTTAATTATTTGGGGGGAAAAATGATTTCAGAATTATCAGTACTTTCGAAGATTTTTTTTACTTTTAAAGTTTTATTGTACATATGGCTCTATGTGTGCTTAATAATCTTTAAAATGTTTAAGTAATTTTTATAGACAGCATAAATCTTTAGGGGTGTTATTTTGTCACAAAAGAAAGTACTATTTTTAAGTATTTATGAGCATTTAAGTCTTTCTAGTCATAAGACTGGTAGGTAATTTCTCTAATCATCTTCTTCTTCTTCTTCTTCTACTTATTATTATAAGTACTACTTATTACTTCTAATTCTTCTTCTTCTTGTTCTTCTACTTATTATTATTATTATTATTATTATTATTATTATTATTATTAATGTTATTATTATTATTTTTCTTCTTCTTATTATTATTATTATTATTATTATTATTATTATTATTATACAATATTTGTGTCATTATGGAATAATATAATAAAAATTCAGGACAAAATTCATTTAGGCAAGGTGTCTGATTTAGTTGACTGTTAGAAAGCTGTAGTGGAGTTTCCTATCTAACATTTTTCCCTGTTCCCTGTGAGTTTGTGTGAATGTCTTCCTCATTCTTGTGCGAGTGCTTGTCTGAGTTTGTCTATTCAGAGGTGTGTCTGAATAATTCTAGTTCATGCTGAATAGTCTATGTGTGTGTGGGTGATCTGTACAGACAGGTTGCCTCCTGGGCAATGCACTCATTCTGCTTTTTATGGGTTGTTACAACTTAATAGGGCTTCATCCATCAGCTCTCGGGTGTGTGCAGTTCTGTTACACTGAGGGGGTATTTACTGATGGATTGTTCCATTTCTTCATAATTTGTGCCCTGCAAATGTACAGTATATTGAAATATTGAAGTAACTTATTGTTGTAAAGTGGCATGATTTTAAATTTTGAAATGATTTTAGAAACCTGCATTCACTCATCAGTAACCACTTTATCCGGTTTGATTTGATTGTGTTGGCCACATGACTGACTGGATAATACAAGCTACACAATATATGGCCCAGAGTTTGTGGACACCTGACCATCCCACCCATATCGGGTTCTTCCCCAAACTGTCCCGCTAAACTTGGAAGCACACAATTGTACAGTATATCTTTGTAAGCTGTAGGATTCATATTTCCCTTCACTGGAACTAAGGAGCTAAAACCTGTTCCAATATAGTAAAGGTCATGAAGACTGCAAGCACCACAGCTCAGTGTTTTCACTGCAACTATACCACTGCATCTAGCGTGACACTGTACAGCATTGGATTGCGCATACAACTAGACATATCTGCACATTGTTCCACATTTTCTGCCATCTATCTTTTATATATGATATATTACATTTTATCAGAGCTGTCACATGTTTAAAACGTTTTATTGGGTTAATCTTGGTTTTAACGCACATTTTGATTCGTGCTGTACATGCAGGTAGGTATTTTAAGAGAAACGACTGCTTATTAAAGATGATGTCTTTTCATTTTTTGAAATTTAAAGGGAACCACACAGTGTGTAGGGAGCTAGGAAACATGGGTATATCGCTTCTCCGGAAGTTCTGTTGTGCTGCTGCTATATGATTGGCTGATTCGATTCGGTTAACTCCGCGTACTCTGGTGTAATTGGACATAGAAAATTGTATGAAACTTGTGACCTGATGAAAGACTTGTGTATAGATGTAACCCTGCATTTGTCATTCGAAAAGCCATTGATGCTGAAAGAACATTAAAAACCAATAAACAAACAAACCTTTTGATCTTTAGTAATGTTTATGATAGCTAATGAGCTAGAAGATCCTAACACTGAACACGAAAGAACAAAGCACGGTGCACAAGAAGTTGAACGACAACCAAAACATATATAAAAAAATTTAAATACAGTACAGGCCAACTGAAACTGAAAACATGTTTTATATTCTAGCTTCTTCAAAATAGCCACCCATTGCTCTGATTACTGCTTTGCACACTCTTGGCTT
>JAOVVG010000042.1:14111206-14121790 GCA_028566375.1 Leptodoras nelsoni | reverse complement strand
TGCAATGTGCAATTAATGAAGATTGGCCACCAGGCTGGTCCAATTTAGCTATGAAACCTCCCACACTAAAATGACAGTTTCATTGTCCAACCCCTGTATATGTTTCCCCTATTTCACCAAGCTAGTAATTTCTCAAAATAACTACTGCTGTCATCATTCAATAAAAATATTAAATATACAAACTATGTTATGCTATGACTATGCTTAAGTAAGGTCTATGTATTCAAAATGAGAGGTCTTTGAAAATGCTATGTAGTTATCAATATCTTAAATGCAATGTGATTTCATTATCTACTTCTTCTACATGGTTAATTAGCTACACAGAGCTCTGTGGTATAAGACACTGACCCTTTGATAGACAGTAGTGAAATCCTAATTAGCTCAATTGACAAACCCAGTTTCAATGAAATTAAGTTCATGTCACCCCAATTATGAGATTCAGCGCTTATCATTTGAAAGAAAAAAATATTGCACATAGTGCTTCAGGAGGAGTGTGGGCAGGAGTGCCATACTGGAGGGAGGGGTGTGTGCAGGGGTTTGGTATGTGGAGGATAATTAGGACCACTATAATGGGTCCTAAAATGTATTCAAAGAAAATTGTATTTATATAACAAACATACTAATATAATAATTAATATATACTAATGAAGCCACTGATTTCTTTATCTTTTCTTGTTTTCTCTCTCTTGCAACAAATAGTGAATTCCACTGTGAGCAGAATGTTGCATGCATGTCTGCATAATACTATATTTGTAGGGTAGGCATGGTATGTGGCAGTGGGGTGGCAGGGTGGCCCAACATAATATCTTTTCATGTGGCCCAAAATCCCTGGCGGTGCCCCACTGTGATTTGTGCCTCATTTGGTTGGCAGACATTTCAATATGAGGAAACAGCGTACATGCTGAAATAATCTGGAGACACTTTGAAGAAAATTCCAGTGACGATACACAATGAATAATGTACAATGGTCATTAAAGTTTAACAGGAACCCTTTCTAGTGGGAAAAAATGTGTAACTGTTTACTGATTGTTACATAATAATAAGAAACAAACAAATAATTGTTATAATAATTCATATTATATAAATATTATAATCAATTTGCAATAATGCAACATGGAAAACAGACTATTTGTTTCCAGAATAGCTGAAGAGACTGAGATGGTTCTCTGCTGGTACTTTAGATTATGTGAGTGTTGTATTTCTTCATATACCATATGTGTGCTTCTTACTTGAAGAGCTCTTGTCGAGATATGGCTCTGTTTGTGAGAGGGTCGATGGCGTACACCTGCAGGTCTGACTTGCTGTAGTCCTCTAATGAATATCCTTCTCCATGCCGCCGTGGTCCAATGGATTCCACTATCACTTTAGCTCCAGGGATCTGGTCCTGTACGTAGCGCTCGAGAATCCTGTGATCAAAAATACAAAACTCACTCCAGCTATGGCCACAATATGACATGGAAACATTTATTTCTCTCATCATGCATGAAGCACTGCATGGATCTACAGCAGAAGCTGTAACTTATAACATCCATGGACAAAAATCTGTTTCTTCCATGTTACATACAGATCTTGCTGCTGAAAAATATAGTACAATATGTTAGGAATTATTAAGTAACGTTAATCCATTAGGTGCAAATGCAGAAAAGTTGTATACTGTTTTTAAATCTACACAAAGAAATAGATAGTTGCATCATATAAGCCAGACATCTCCACACATCCCTTTCCTCACACTCACCAGCCAGTAAATGAGAAGTGATTCACAAGATCTCACAGTAGACTCATTTAGAAAGAATTACCGAGGAGTCTTATGGCTCCCCTGAATATAGAGGTTTCTTATTTTATCCATACTTTTCATCAACAGAGACTGAACAGCTTCAGCGGTAACTGTTATAATGTTCGTCTAGTAAGGTACTTAATGAGAAAATCACATAGATTAAAAAACAAAAGATAACAAGTGCTTCAGCAAACGAGTTCAGTGTTTTGCTTGTGTTTGTGACCATCCAGATTATTATTATTTTTTTTTTTTTAACAGTGCTGCTGGAGTTTTTAAACACTGTTCACTTACTGTGTACTATATGAGACACATCCACCATATTGCTCCACCCTGTATATGTAAAGTCAGAGACAGTAGCTCATCTGTTGTTGCACATTTTGTGTTAGTCATCCTCTAATCCTTCATCAGTTCTCACAGGATGCTGGTGATGGAACATTTTTGGTTGGTGGACTATTTTCACTTTATAAACTCCAGCAGCTCTGCTGTCTGATCCACTTACACTAGTACAACACACACTAACACACCACCACCACATCAGTGTCACTGCAGTGCTGAGAATGATCCACCATCCAAATAGTACCTGGTCTGTGCTGGTCCTGTGGGGGTCCTGACCATTAGAGAACAGTATAAAGGGGACTAACAAAGTATGTAGAGAAACAGATGGACTACAGTACAGCTGTATGGCAAGCGGAACTGAGAAAACAGGCAATGAGTGTAGAGAAAAGGAGGCGGACATAATGTTATGTCTGATCAGTATATAATGCTTAAATAGGAACTGATATTTAGTGCAATCCTAGAGGTAGAGTAGTTCATCTGCTCCATTCCAGTTACAGAAGCATCACCTGACAAGTTGCTCTTTTTTCTCTTCCACTACGGTAGGTGGTACATTGGACACCACGACCTGCATGTCCAATGCATTCACCACAGACACCTGGGAGATATGACAGAGAAAAGGGGTGTATTTAGTGTAGAGTTAGTTTAATTTAACCCATGTCTGCTTATAGACAGTTCAAGTACAGGTTTGCAAGCAACATCCTTTAATTCTCTGATTTAATGAAAAAGCAAATAAACAGACAATGTTGCAGAATAGATAATAAGGAGATCTCAATTAGTGATTTAACTGAATTAATGACCTAATGGTGACATCTCTTATGTAAAAACAAAAAACAAAAAGAAACAGACTGTGAATTCAATTGAATTAATACACAGCTTCCATTTGTTTTTACATTTTCCAAGATGACACATGCTGTAATATTGGAGTTAAAAAGGTCAGATGCTCCAACTGCACAGTTGCTAATTAATTCATTAAACAATGTGCAATCTGGTTTCATATTAAACTGTTTGAAGCACCCACACTAATATAATTAGTAAGACCAAAACTACATTTAGATGCTTTTATACAGGGAATGAAAAATGGTAATAAATGAATGAAGAGATAAAGGGAGAAGATATGGATGGTAGAGTATTTTAGATGCTTTGGTCAAGGCCTATGGGGTATAGGATTTAGAGAAAAGAGGAAATTAAAGAAGAGCACAGATAATGTCATTTTATCCAGCTTTAGGGTAGAAATAGAGTCAAACAATTTGCTGGCTAGTAATTGTGTCACATCAGAATCCACTTATGTATCCAGCACTCATACAGAAGCCACTACAACTCTACACCCAGAATTTTTCACTTGTTTGGATATTATTCACTTCCTTGGAGATTTTTCTACCACAAGCAGGCTTTGAAACAAGCTGCCATATGCTGCTGTAATGGCTTTTAAATCTGTTAGTCAAAAGGAGTGCATACGTACACCTGAGAACACTTCTGGAACAAACAACAGTTTTGCACATGCAGCCTTCTGCTCCCTTTTTAACACACACACACACACACACACTTTGCTAAACCCCTTTTATTCTATCAGTCACTTATTAGCTTCATTGGATTTATAGAAATGTACACGTCACTGGCTGCAAAAGTACCAGAATGAAGCAATCAGGAGGAAAATTGATTCACTGGACACTAAACAAATGTAAATGTATTGCTGCACTAACAAGTGTGTTTTATCTTTTTTAATTTATTTATTTATTATTGTGGAAACATGCACTCACAAAATTATACAAACACACATCTGACTGCTTATCCAGACAGACATGGGTAACAAACTGAATGGAAAAACAACAAACTTGATGTCCCATAAATCCAGCATCCAGAATAGAAGAAAAATAATGAGAAAAAAAAAACCTTTTGTTACAGAACTTGCTCAACATTTCCACCATTTGTCTCAATACACAAATTGCTACAAGTAAAATTTCTTGCCTTAATTCTTCTTTACGTCTACCTCATGGTATGTAAAAATTGATCATTTGCATTAACCCTATGATGCTGGACTTATAGGACACTGTGTACAACGTGTTAGTAAGGTGTTGAGCCACCGCCACAGCTTGAGTGTTCCATGTACATACATAGCCTGTTTCCAGAAAAGTTGGGACACTTTCTAAAAATGTAGTAAAAACTGAAACCTGTTAGTTGTTCATTCACTTGAAGCTTTATTTAACAGGCAAGAGGACAAAGAAAAGATTTCAGTGTTTTCAATTACAAACCTAATTCTATTTATTAAATATAAATACATTTAGAAAGTGATGGCTGCAACACACTCAAAAAACGTTGGGACAGAAGCAAAAGACAGAAGCAATTAGCAGTTTAACTGGTAACAGTTGAGGTCATCAAGACTGAGAATAAAAGGGGCATCCACCAAAGGCTTAGTCTTTGCAAGCAAGGATGGTTCGTGGTTCAGCACGTTGTGCCTCTCTCATATGGTATTGTTTGAGAAATCATCAAGAAATGCAACTGATGTGTTCTCTGGGCCTGACGTCATCTGAGATGGACTGAAATACAGTTGAAACATGTTCTGTGTTCAGATGAATCCAGCTTGTTTGGGGAAAAAATGCATGCTGAATACAACGTGAGTCAGAAAAAGACCATCCAGCCTTTAACCAACTAAATGTGCAAAAACCTGCAATCTGTGATGGCATGGTGGTGTATCAGTGCCTGTGGCATGGGTGACGCACATATACATGTAGGTATAATTGATGTGGATGTGGTATTTTGGAGACACATATGCTGCCATCAAGAGAACGTCTTTTCCCAGGACAATGCCAGGCCTCATTCTGAGTTACATTAGCATGGCTTTGTAGATATAGAGTGTGTGTGCTGGACTGGCCTGCCTGCAGTCCAGACCTGTCTTCTACTGAAAATGCATGGTGCATCATGAAGAGGAAAATCAGACAACACTAACCATGAACTGTTGAGCAGCTCAAGTCTTGTATACAGCAAGAATGGACAAAATGTCCACTTGTAAAACTGCAGCAATTAGTGTCTTCAATTAATTAAAAGTATAATTAAAAGAAAACGTGGTAAACATGCTTCTGTCCCAACCTTTTGGGTGTTGCAGGTATCAATTTCTAAATTTGCTTATATTTAACAAATAGAATTAAGTTCATCATTGACACTGAAAGGCTTTTCTTTGTCCTTTTATCTGTTAAATAATGTTTCAAGTGAATTAAAAAAATACGGATTTCAGATTTGATTGCATTTCAACATGATAAAGGAGCAGGTTTGAACACCATTGTTCAATGGTGGTGATCTCTTAACAGGTGTATTGATGGTGTTCGATAGCACTGTCTAACCCTTAGGTCCAAAATACATTTGGTCCTGTACATTTTAAGTTCAATCGGACTGAGCTCTAATATCATCATTTTCAGATACCTCATGCCCTGTGGATGGAGGAGTGTCAGCAAAATATCTTGCATTCTAGAGCCAATGATCAATGTTTTGTTCAATTCATTTCTCAACCATCTGTATATAGTATTATTAGTTTAATTATAGCCATCTATAACTACAGTTTACTCAGTAAATCAGTCATATTCCATAGGCTGTGTCTTCCTCAGCTTATTTAGCATTGGTAAAGTACATTCCTATTTGAAACAGTTTTGAATTGAAACTTCTGCAATATGCAAAAAATCTAGGACTGGAATGACTAAAGCCAAACCCATTGCAGTCCTTGAGGTCATTGACATGATGCAATGTCCACACCTTAACCTGTTTAATCTGTACATAACTCCTTACACACACTACACAATCATTCCTTTGTATTATTCTTCCATACCTGGAGCAAATGGCAAGTAAAATTCCCTGTAAGTGAAATCTTACGTGGCCAATTCTTTGTAATTCAGACATTCACACATACAGACTCATACTTACCACCACCTCAGCGCTGCTGCTTAGTCCTTTCCCATAGTCATCAGTGGCAATGACCTCAAATTTAAAGTAAGAGCGGCGCATGTTGCGATACATGATGGCACTTTTGATAACGCCTGTGTACTGCTCGATGACAAAGCTGTCTTGACCTTCTGGAGTGGGGGGGATGATCAGCCTGTACGCCATCTTACTGTAGTTCCCTGTGTCTATGTCTGTAGCCTGCCATTAAAGTAACACACACAAAAGCACACAAATATACACAAGATCCTTTAAGTGATCAGTGTCGAAACTGAAGCATGTGAGCATTCATTCCTACGAATTCATGAAAAATGTAAACCAAGTACAGGAAGTTTGCGTAGAGTCAATAATAAGATTCCCCATGGAATTTAACGCACATTTCCACAATGCTTTCATTCAGCAGCTCTACAAGCCTGTATGAGTGAGAGAAACTACAGCCAGGCTGTTGTTCAGAATAGAATTGAACTTGTTCAAGAGAAACTTTATGCAGTGCATGTAAAACTGAGACCAAAATATATGATAAAATAACACTTTTCTCAAGGACAGTGATTGGAGAGTTTTCACCTACATAACTGTCAAACTATCATAAATAATTATATAGTCTTGCTCCCACAGACATCAGCTGAAAAAGAGTAATTGTGGTAATTTAATGTCAGGTAGGCTTGTATGATGTTCCCTATACTATGACTATTTGGACATATAAATATACTGTATAATTATAGAAATTTAATTATATGATATATCTTATAATTAAATTATATACCAGTTCATTATAAATTATATATATAACCACCCTATTCAGAAGATTGCAGAAGATTTTCTGGTATTTTTTTTGTATTTGTGTTTTTTTCATCCATATCAGTCATGTCATTGTCCATCCTCCCCCGAAGCATATCATGCGCTAAAATTACCTGCTACTTTTGTAGCCAACTCTGCAGCCTTCTGCTAATTGTGTTCCTGTACAGTTTAGCAGACACTAAATCTTGCATTGGAACAAAGTTTTCTGACCTCGGCTACTTGCTGCATTTATGTACCCAAAGAACTTCTCGATTCACAAAATTAGGAAAGCAGGGGAGAAATCTCTCACGAATGTACTTCTTATAGGTTGTATAATTTCATATCCATTCTGCCTACATTTGGAACACATGAAAATAAAATAAATCAGAACTCAATGCCTAATTAAACAGGCTATTATATTGTCAGATACAAGTATAAGTATATATTACACCTAGAAATAAATGGATGAGCAGTTGTATCACTGTGTCTGTACCATAATCAGCAAAATGTTGATGCTGCTAAATAAATATGACATAGCAATGTGTAACAAACTAATGCCATTTTACTCAGAGAAACTAATTTTGTCCAGATAGGGCTGAAGAGGAAATATTTTGTACTTTCGATATTTAGCCTGTGCTAACAATCGGAGCAATACGCTGGGGATGAGCACTAGCTGTACTTCACATACTTGTCGCTATGGTTACCGCTCCAGAGACAGCACAGACCTTCTGTTTGAAGAGCTACACTGAGTGCAGAATCCTGACCTTTCATATGGGAATCGAAAAAAAGCATTGGAGCATTGTGTCAGCTGCCATATGAAAAAAATCTTAAATCTAAATATAACATATGTATTTTTTTGCATATTTGCTACAGTCCAATATGATATCCATTGTTGACATAGTATATGGCCAAAGGGATGTGGATACTTGACCAGTGACACTCGTATGTGCATAATATAAAAATCTGATTCCACATTTAGTCCCCGCTTTGCTATTATAATAACCTTCTCTCTTTTGGGAAGAGTTTCTTCTGCTGCAATGCTGCAACTCCTATTGTTACCTCTGTCCTTCTACAATGAGTTTGCCTTTGATAATGGCCATCAATAAAGGATTGCTTGATTTGATTTCATTAGAGAGAGAGAGAGAGAGAAAGAGAGAGAGAGTGCAAATAAGAACTACTGCCCTTCACCTAATGTTTTTACCTGATCATTATAATATAATTCTAGCCTACATTGGGATTCTGCTATAACTTTATTGTAGCCTATGCGCTGTCTCCATCTTCCCCTTTAATAACGGGCAATTGCTAAAATGATGAAAAATAATACGAATATTTTTCATTTTCATGTCTGTGACATTTCGCTTAAACACTGAAACCACAGTGAATGATGCCAATTAAAGAAATGTCACTGGTATGATGGCAATATGACTACCAGCCGATATTTTTATTATTGTCTGTTTTTGCTGCAAGCAGTTTACCTCACACGAAAAAAATTGAGCGAAACACTAGATGACGTGCCGCTACGGCAACGTTTGAGCCGTGGCCGAGATGGACATCTCACGCAGGCTTGCCACATAGGTGGCAAAATTTAAATCGACATTCCACAGCCATCACACAATGCTTCTGGTGTGGCCCTTGCCTTAATTACAATGAAAGGAAATCTTAATGTTACAGCATACAAAGGTATCCTATATACATTTTCATTCTATTAACTGACTATCTAAGTCACTTATGCTGCTACTGGGTTGTGAGGGGTGTCTGAGACTATCCCTGCGCTCGTTTGGCAGAAGACAGAAAACCCTGGACAGGTCGATAATCCATAGCAGGTAAGATGCACAGAGATATTCATATCCACACATGAACTAACACCTAAGGGCAATGTAGTATCTCCAGTTTCAAAGAAGACCTCTGCAGATAGGAGGAGAACAGAAAGGACCCTGGCAGGTGACAGTGCTACCCTTAATGCCACAATTACAATAACATACAATTATGCACTTCAGTGCAAAATTAATATATGGCTTTGGCTTTGCATAATACAGTTTCAGGTTGCATTTCTTGATAGAGAAGTGGACTATATTAAGTGACAATGATTTTCTAAAGCTGAAGCCCATGTGGCTATGTCCATCACAGTAGCATGACAGGTTCTCAAATAATACCACACGAGGGCTGGATGGTGACACACACAGCAGGTTCCAGCCTAGGCTTTTACACACAGAGATTTCCTCTGACTCCCTGAATCCTTTCATCACATTATGCACTGTAGATGGTGAAAGACCTAATTCCAATGCGATCCTGTTCTGAGAAACATTGTATTTGAACTAGGCAAAGTCAAAATGTATGTGATGATGGTTTGAGAAAACAGTAGCATAAGGAGAGCTCTTGTTTTTGTTTGTCAGCAAGACAGAACGTGTGAACTATTTATCACATAAGAGAATCATTTTCAACTCCCACAGCTCCACTCAGCTGCTCTGGTTAGCACTCGGGCCGCTATTCTGTCAGTGTGTTTGTTAAGAGTGTTGCTGGAGCATGCTTTTCTCTTTCTCTCATTTCCACTTACATCACCTAGTGCCTCCCTGCTCTCGGTTTCAGATCTTTCATGATTGTCAGCGACTGTTAGAGACTTAATGCTATTTGAACCAAAAGAAGGTGAGTCTGCTTTCATTCAGCCAATCATTAATGCTAAGGAATCAATCAAACTGTTTTATACTTTTTTATTAGCTTAGAAAAGCTAACAAGCAGCCTGTGAGACATCGTGTTTGAGTAATTTATATAACGGCTGGTAACTGTGTGCTGGTCAGGAGGAGAGGCAGTTAGAGAGAAAGACAGCGGTACAACTTTGGAGAGGGTGACATTTTCAGGGTGAGAGTGGAGGACAGGGTCTAATTGGACAGGAACAGAATGGAAGTGGAGGTGGGTGGCATTGGAGCAGTGTTGGCAGGCAAATCCATCTGAAGACACAAAAGTTCACTATTCTAACAACCACATATGCATCCAGCAGCTCGCAAGTACAGCATACATAGTGCGAAAACACAAATGTGGCCACAACTGGGTTAGGTTTAAGTGCAGATTTTGACCAAAATTCCAAAATTTAGACACACAAAGAAGAATCACAAAGTAGGATATACTCACAATAACCTTCAGGACTGATGTGAAGGTCTTAGTGTCCTCAGTTACTCCGCCGATGTACAGGGACTCGGTGAACACTGGAGGATGATCGTTCTCATCCTGCACACTGATAAACACCTTGGCTGTGTTCGCTGTGTATTATTTTCCATTTATACACACACACACACACAAAAGAAGTGAGACAGAAACAGGGGGTTAGAAACAGCTTTCAGTATGTGAAACTGCTAAACCTATTTGTCACGGTTAAAGTTTGCGGTGTGCACAATAAATACGTACACAAAGCTGGTTCAACCTCTACGCAAGAGTAGAGCTGAGAAATATATACTGTCAAAAGTCGTTTTTCTAAGACAATGCTGAAGCCTCTAATATCATCTGACTTTGGATTAGGTACCTACTGAGGGAATGTGACACACAAAGTGGTATTCATCATAGTAGATAAGACAGAAAAATGTACAGTGATTAAAACTGAAAAATGAATGTCGTAAGTATAAATCCAGCACACACACACACACACACACACACACACACACACAGACAGCTGCATTTACGGACTACTGTACAATACTCAGCTACATACAGTACAGGCCAAAAGTTTGGACACACCTTCTCATTCAATGCGTTTTCTTTATTTTCATGACTATTTTCATTGT
>JAOVVG010000042.1:14052205-14063664 GCA_028566375.1 Leptodoras nelsoni | reverse complement strand
TTTAGAGACACCAATCAACCTAACGTGCATGTCTTTGGACTGTGGGAGGAAACCCGGAGTAAACCCACGCGGACACGGGGAGGACATGCAGACTCCACAAAGAAAGGACCCAGACCGCCCCATCCGGGGATCGAACCCGGGACCTTCTTGCTGTGAGGCGACGGTGCTACCCACCAAGCCACCATGTCGCCCACCTTTAAAATCATTTATGAATTTTGGTTAAAATAGATCATTCTGATTCTGTTACAACTGTAAAAATATGACATATCAACATGGAACAAATTATGCTTAAAAATATGAAGAAATTAGCTTGCTAATTTTAACCAATTAAAACCCAGCCTCAAAAATAATAGCTTTATGCTTCTTTTATTGATTATAGCTCTAACCAACCAAAGCATGATTAATCTATGGTGCTTCCTGCTTCATAAGGTGGACCAGAGCTAGTCATCATAGACAATCTTTAAGGTGAATAATGTTTGTAATTGACTAAAGCTTAATTGGGAAATAATGAATACACCAGTAGTATTATTAAAGAAGCTCTAATAGAAATTCCAGATAAAGTATGCATAAAAAAACTAGTGCAGTGATTTGAAGCCACATATATGCCAATAATGCAATGAGTGTATCCACTATGCCATGGAGCTACTCACCCTAACTTGACCCACAGATAAATTGGCCCTTTCCTCTTGTACAGTCAAATTCCTAGGCAAGGTGAGGTCAAAGGTCGGGTCATTGTCATTGACATCTGTGACCACTATACTGACAGTAGCAGTGGATGTCTGCATGTAAAAAAGAGAATGGGTTAGAAAAATAGCAAGCGTCTTGATAGCTGCATAAAAGTTTACTCTGAACAGATCCATATTTTCTCATAAATATATGTGCAGCTCTCTAAGGAAAAAAGAATCAATGGCCGAGGTATTAATCCTGAAAAACCTATTAGACATGAAATACAATTAAACATTTTAGTAAAGAAAGACTGGTTGGAAATAAGGCGCAATCGATGTAAGAATAATGACTACCTCTAATATATTTTCAGCAACATTTTTACAGACACAGCTGAATATTAATCAACTACATGCTAGAGAGATGAGTTTTATAACAAATATTGAGCATTTCTCATCTTCTAGTTCTCACACAGACTGAAAAAAAGCTGAAAAAGTGATATATGTGTGTGGGATACAGGCATGAATAATTAATTCGCACATCTCAGTGTCAGATTTTAGCGAAGGAATGTACGAACGATTTTAGCGAAGGAATGTATGAACTCCTGAAGCTCTGCATTTTCATTTCAAAAGTCTAAAACATCAAAAACATTTCAAAGATTAATTAGGATGACATAAGGTATTTTCTGGCAGGCTTCCCTGTCATGAAACAGTCTCCTACTCTGCACTGATGCAAAGAATGAGAAGCGGTTTATTCTGAAGCACTTCAGAATTGTAAAATTGCAAAACACAATATAATACAAATATTCTAAACAACTAACTAACTAGCATTCTTGATCTAACGTGTTGCAGGCATCACATTTTTCATCATCAAGTTTTTCCATTTGAACATTAAATATCTTGTATTTGTAGTGTATTCAATTGAGTATGGGTGTGAAAAGGATTTGCAAATCATCGTATTGTGTTTTTATTTATGTTTTACACAACATCCCAACTTCATTGGAATTGGGGTTGTATTATAAATACTATTTATAATATAAATATTAATAAAAAAAAGGAATATACAACCTTATGCATGTGTATAATCAAAATATTAGATAAAGGATATCTGTGCAAGAGTCCCTAAATTTTCTTTACAATATGCATATTTCCATTTCCAAACACAAGTACTTAATATTTGGTTTAAAATGCTGATCTGTGTTTATGTAAACGCACAAAATTCATGATTTAACCATGGAACATGTGAAAAAGGAAGGCATAAAAGTATTTGGTCTACATCCATGCTCTTCACAATATTCAAAGAAGAGAGAGCCTCTTATTTGATTTTTCTCCCTTAGCCATCAGCACCATTAACACTGCATTGCTGCTTTTTCCGATAGCATGAAAAATCCATTAGCCTTTGGATGTGGTGTTGAGTTAAAAGTAAAAGCAACCTTGTTTGTTTTCTACCAATAAATAATCTGACAGGTTTCCCTATTTTTCTCTGTTTTTTCCAAATGGGGATAAAGAAATAAAGTACACTATACAGAGTAAGTGCCTGAGTGTGTTTGTGTGTATACCATGTTTTTATATTTGGGTCATTTGGTCCCCACAAGGATAGGAAGAGCTGATATTCTTGACTTTGTGGGGACATGTTGCTGGTCCCCATAAAGAAAGGTGTAGTTTTTAACAAACATTTAGCCCAAAAGGTGCTAAATGTTAAGATTGGAAGTAGAGTTAGGCATAGCATGACTGTGTGTGCGTGACAGAGTGTGTGTGTGTGTGTGTGTGTGTGTGTGTGTGTGTGTGTGAGTGAGTGAGTGAGTGTCAGTGAGTGTGTGAGTGAGTGTCTGGGTGTGAGTGTGTGTATCTGTGTGAGTGAGTGTGTGTGTATGGGTGTGAGTGAGTGTGTGTGTGTGTGTGTGTGAGAGAGAATGTGAGTGAGTGTGTGTGTGTGTGTGTGTGTGTGTGTGAGAGTGAGTGAGTGAGTGAGTGAGTATGTGAGAGAGTGTGAGTGTGAGTGAGTGTGTGTGTGTGTGTAAGAGAGTGTGTGTGTGTGTGTGAGTGAGTGAGTGAGTGAGTGAGTGAGTGAGTGTGTGTGTGAGTGAACGTGTGTCTGTGTATGTGAGAGAGTGTGAGTGTGTGTGTGTGTGTATGTGAGAGAGAGTGTGAGTGTGTGTGTGTGTGTGTGTGTGAGTGAGTGAGTGAGTGAGTGAGTGAGTGTGTGTGTGTGTGTGTGTGTATGTGAGAGAGTGTGAGTGTGTGTGTGTGTGTGTGTGTGAGTGAGTGAGTGAGTGGGTGAGTGGGTGTGTGAGTGAGTGTAAAACCCATCACTTAAACTTGATCCCTCTCATTATGTGTCAGGACTGGCATTTGTCCTTTTCGTTGGTAATTATGGCACGGATACCAGTTGTTAGCTAGGTTTGTCATAATATCTGTTTGATAAATGAGCTGCTATTTACTCAACATATCCACATACCACCTCTATCTCACCAACTATACCTTAGACTTATCAAAGCAGATAAAAGTCTGAGCAAGCTGCATTTAAGCACATGGATTTACAAAGCCCATTTCTAGAAAAGTTAGGTCACTTTCAAAAAATGCAATAAAATCTAAAAACTATAGTTTGTTAAATTGCTTGATCTTTTATTTAACTGAAGTACAAAGAAAACAATTCATTGACAAACCTAATTGTAAATATAGAAAACAATCAAATGTAACACCTGCAACATACTCAGAAAAAGTTGGTATAGAGGCAAAATAAGACTGAAAGGGTTATACAAGTAACACCGGAAGGTTCCACAATTAGCATTGTGAGTGTAACGGGTGAGGTAATCAGGACTGAGTATAAAAGGAGCAACCACCAAAGACTTAGTCTTTGCAAGCGAGGATGGGTCATAGTTGACCTGTTGGGCCCCTGAGCAAGGCCCTTAACCCTCAAAGGCTCAGTTGTATAAATGAGATAAATGTAAGTCACTCTGGATAAGGGTGTCTGCCAAATGCCATAAATGTAAATGTAAAGGCCAAGGGTAGAAACCACTGCTGAATGTGTGAGCATTGAGCCCTCAGGTGCTATTGTTTGAGAAACTGTCATGTTACCATGATGGTTATAGCCATATTGGCACAGGACTACTATGGATGAAAAAATGGATGTTGGATTTTATGTGCCAAAGATGAAAAAGACCATCCAGAATGTTACCAACAAAAAGTGTAAAAAACAGAATCTGTGATGGCATGTGGGTGTATCAGTGCCCATGGCATGGGGAATCTGCACATATATGTGAAAGTACCATTAATGTGGAGGATTAATCAGATAATTTGGAGAAACATATGCTGTTGTCAAGATGACGTTTTTTCCCAGGACGATGCCAGGCCTCATTATGCATGAGTTACAACAGCATGGCTTGACTGGCCTGCCTGCAGTCCAGACTGTCTCCTATTGTAAATGTATGGTGCATCATGAAGAGGAGAATCAGACAACAGTGACCATGGACTGTTCAACAGCTCAAGTCTTGTACATAGTAGGAATGGGCAAAAACCCACTTAATAAACTACAACAATTAGTATCTTTAATTGGCACATGATTAAAAAGTATAATTAAAAGAAAAGGTGATGTGACCCAGTGGTAAACACGCCTCTGTCCCAGCTTTTCTGAGTGTGTTGCAGACATAAATTTTTTTATTTGTTTATATTTAACTAATAAATAATACATATAGAGTTAGCATTGAAAACACAGAAAAACTTTTCTTTGTCATTTTGTCTGTTAAATAAATGTTCAAGTGAAGTAACACATTTCAGTTATTTGATTATCAGTTATTTGATTATCAGTATATAGTGTTGAATGAAGCATCCTTGTGTTTGAGAAAGGCGCTATATACATGTAACTTTCCCAACTATTTTGTCCCAACTTGTTTGGAAATGGGGTTTGTACACTTAATCTCTCTTTTTTTAATGTACACATAATGGATAGCTGACACCTTTGAAAATGCAAAGTCACTAAAAAAGTGTGTGTGTGTGTGTGTACTCCAGGAGAAATGTTAGAAATCATATTCATTTTTTGTTTTCTTTTGGTTGCTGAGGTTAGGGTTATAATCATTATAGGTTATAATTATGCTGATGCAAGTTCCTGACAAGTGTTTGTAAACCATATGGGTATGTGGAAAAAATGTAATAATTCAGAGAAGAATGAAACAAAAGCAGAGAGAGAGAGAGAGAGAGAGAAAGCAAACACATAATGTGGAGCATAAGCAGCTTTGAGAAATTGCCCTATTAAAGTGAGTGATTAAACGAAAGGATTTTTATTTGGTTATCAGAGCTTGGCAGCAAAGGTGCATTCACATTTAATGAAGTGTACAGGTGACCTCAAGCCAATCTACAAGTGTATTACTGGCCTGATGATCTAGCCTAGAAAGTGATCTAGCTTAGGTGCACAACATTTTTTAAATGACGGACGTGACAGGTCATCAAATATTTCAATTTAATGTTTGACTTCTAACTACTTTTGCACATTTAAAAATCACAGCATGAGAAAATAGGCAGAAATAAGTACACTGGCCGTGTACTGTGCTCACATGATCAGCATGTGTTTTTCAGCTCTGTGTAGTTTCAATGTTTCCAGCTATGAATATTATCAAAATGCTATATTTTTTAAATATTGTGCGGTCTAACTCAGACAAGGATTTTGATTTGGTCAAGACTGAGGCTTTGGAGGAGGCAAGACTGATTTAAGTCCTACATGGCCTACATTATATATAAAATACTGGACATAGCACTAGTCAATACAAAGTGAATTAATAGATTAATTATATTGTTTGTTAGTAATGTGTACCATTATTTTGAGAGAATGAAAATGTTTATCATTATCACTGTGGTGAAAAAAGTGGTAGAAAATAGAATTGCTTACAATTCTGAGACTAGATCAAGTAAGTGAAAAGGTGGTCTTGAGACCAAGACCAGATTTAATTACTACAACACTACCATAATATGATAAACACATTTTGTTTACTGATAATGAGCGATTACACGTATATACTACATATCACTACATGTCTGTTTATCAAAAGAATTCTACGTGTTTGAAGAGGTCTCGCTAATCTGCTTCATACCAATGTACTAAGCAATAAACAATTTCACACTTTTCTTATCTTAAATGAAATTAATTAAAATTTTTAATGACTTTTTTTGTCATAATTGCATGAAGGGCTATTGGATCTTTAGATGAGTTTGAGATAATTAATATAAGTAATAGATTAATACTTTGTAAAGGATTTTTATGGATTTGTGCATGTGTAAAAAAACAATGGAGAGTAGATGTGTGCAAATATGTCTTATATGCATGTCTTACAGCTGCTGTGAATAAAAACACTGGTTAAAATCGTAGCTCATTGATTGCATGTCACATCTGACTAAAAGACACTTCATAAAACTTGATGTGAAATGGTCTATAGTAGGCAGACTCTGCTGTTGGTTGATATTTGTTACAGAAGAATATTTGAGTGAAGTAACCTGCTTATGCTGAAGCTGGGTTACAAATAATGAACATCCACAAAATCAGGTTAAAATAAATAACATTAGACTTTTTCTAGGTTAAGGAAACTAAAGAAAATATCACATAATATTTTATGATGGAGCTTTACCCCTCCAGGTTGTCCATCTGAGGCCGTCACAATGAGCCGGTATTGGTCAGTGGTCTCTCTGTCCAATGCTTTTACTAAGATCAGTAGGCCTATACTGAACAGAAAGACAAAAGAAGAGCACACAGTCACACTACAGCTCATATACAACATGCACGCTGCACAATGACATTTTCCTAAGAAGCATTGGTACTCCTAAATTTGCCTTTGGCTTGCTTATTAGGGATAAATAATGAAATAAAATATTTATTATATACAGTATTTCTGTAAAGCTGCTTTGCAACAATATAACTATACAAATATCACTGAATGGCATTAAATTAAATGGAGAAACACACATTTGATAAAAACTTACAATTATTGCACTTAATGATGCACTAGAATGCATTTATTCAGTACTTAAAATTGTTCTCTGATAGCTACGTCACACAACGTGACTACCGCCCCATTTACAACCCTATACTTCAGCTTTGGAATATAACTTTTTGTTGTTTCCCTTTTCTCTCACGAATATGTTAATAATCTCTACTCTGAGGTTCTGTTTCATAACTCACATTTCAAGAACCTTACTGTCATTGTGCAAGAGCTTACATCATTTGTAAGTGGGAGCTAATATGATGTACTCTGAAATGCAAACAAGCAAAGAAGTAATACATCAGTTCTCAGACAAAACTGATTATGATATTAACTAGATATTTTGTCAAAAGGCAATCCTTCTACTTCAGTGATGGAGAAGCTAATGATGGGTATGAGGAGCGAATTAGCTATAGAGAGGATGGCTGAGCTCCAAAATGTACCATGCTCCCTGGACATATGCACTAGAAAGAGTATGAGATAATGGTAATGATAATGTACACATACATACATGTTCCAATTTCACTTTTAATGTGAAAATTAAAAGTGAAACAAGAGAAAATAAATCCAAATGGACTGAGTAAATCGATATTTTATTTAAAATAAACAATCCAGTGGTTGCAATACTTTGCCTTTGTTATAGTCAAAGAAAAACAAGTAGACCAATAGTCTAAAACACAAAGGATAGCTAATGGCATAGACAGACCCATCGACCAGAAGCACACAGATGCACCAGTGTACACTCCCATTCTAGGTTTTTTTTTTTTTTTTAACTGACTGTTTAACTATGCTCTTTTCATATGAAAGATTTGCACTGGAAAGAGGAGACAGAAGTATTTCAGACAGACTGCTTAACCCATTGTCATTTTGCTTGGTTGAGATTTTTTAACTGCATTCCATATTCACACATCAGACCTCATTTATCAAGTTGGATATAAACAAATTTATTTTTGTTTGTTTGTAGCATTCACAAATTAATTCAGAATTCATGAAAATCCAGTTATTATTTCATATTCAGTTCTCAAATACAATGTTGTGAAGCCCAGTCATTTCAATAATAAAAGAAAGAAAGAAAGAAAGAAAGAAAGCCAACACCATCAAATCCAAGTACATAAAATATGAAATAATACTAATCATTTAATTATGACAAAAGAATAGTACTGTGCAAAGTGTCCAGGTTGGTCTGTGCATATAATAGCTGTAAACTGATGCTCTGCCATGGTTACCCTGGCATTAAACTACTGAGAGATTTAGCTTAAAGCTCTTTTAAAGCTGTGCAACATTTTAGCCAGCATTAATTCAACCAACAAAATGATCTTGTGCCATTCCTGTGCACATCCAAATGTTGTCAGAGCTTGGATTTCTTTGCTACTGGTATGATACAAAGAGAGAAAAATGACTAATCTGGTGTGTCTCAACCTACAAGGAGCTGTATATATGCGCTAGTGTGCTGTGTGCCACTATTAATATTCTTCCAGAATACAACAGATTTCCTTATAACACAATCCCTTCTGCTTTTCCAAGATGATATCAGGGAGGGTGCACCAGTGCCTCAGAATGAAAGACTTCTCACTAACAGTGGCTAAAACACTTTGCTTTGTACCTAAAATCAATAAAACATGTGTGCCATGTTTAGTGTCCATCAACACATGGGTACACTGTAGCTAACTTCTTGTTTTCTTTTTCATATCGGGCCATTTTCATTTCATCCCACATTATTAATGTCTAATTTGCCGTTTCTGTAATTTGCCTCCAGAATTTAGCCTTTTCTAGTGCTGTTATTCTGCTGAATAATATTTTATTGGAATAGATATGAGATAAAGATAACGTTAATAATGCTCTGCCTCTAAAAAAGGACATTTCTCCCCACTTCAGCTTTCATTGTTGTCAGCTCACTGTGAGCTTTTACTTTAATGAAGTTTTGTGGGCATCACTAAATTCAAACCAATTGTGCCATGACTGTGCTGAGTAGTCATAGACATGCACATAAAAAATCATAGTTGCCAAAATGTTGGAAAATCTGGCAGAAATCTGTCTGATGTGTCTAACAAACACAAACTTTCACACACAACCTTACTTAAATGCTGATTTATGAGGCCCATTTCCTCAAAGTTTAAAGGTTGGAGATTTACAGAAAATGTTGCACTTGAGTCCCTAAAGTAACTTCATCTACAATTTGGAGCTATTTGGATGGGTTTCCCAAAGAAAGTTTATTTTTTTATTTTTATTTTATTTAACCCACAAATGTAAGCCCCTGGATTTGGATCTGGCTGCCCTTGCCAAGAAGCTACAACTGGGTCATGATTCAATGACCACAGAATCAAGCTTTTGGCCAGACTATCCCAGTAGCCCCTACATGCAATGAGGAGTGGTCTCAATGTGCTCTGTTTGCTCTGTATTATGTTTTCTGCAATAGTATCAGGCTTTACATAAGAAAAGACAGGCCTGATATGTTGGCAAAACGAGTTTCTAAAAAGTATGTTTAAGTTTAAATGCAGAGGTGCCAATACCTGTGACACATGGTTTGGTTATGTTCTCTGCCAAGGAGGTTATGTTTTCAATGCAGTTTGTTGATTTGTCTGTCTGTCCGTCCATCTGTCTACTTGACATTCAACAGGATTATGGAAAAACTACAGGGCCTATTTTCATGAAACTTGGAAGGGTGTAGCATGGGTCATGGAAGAACACAAGTTTTGGAGCGGATCCAAGTTACTGGGTAGGTCCCCCATGGGATCATGGAGGAAACATTGCATAGACCTAACACTCATGTCTGTTGAGGCCCCAGCATTGAATTCTGGTGTTACTTAGACAGTGTTGCATGTATAATGCGTGAAACAATTCTTGCCAGCTGACACTGGTCACGTTCACCTAGAGTCTTTTATAGCCACACTGCTATTTTATGTTCGAGGTTTTGCTGGAATTCTTTTAGTCATGTTACATCTTTGAAATGCTCATATGTGAAAATCCAAACTTTGCTTCTACCTTCGAAATGCTATGACCCATCTCACAAGCTCCAACTATTAAACCACATTGAAAACCACAAAATCATGATAACATGATGCCATTCTTATGGTGGAAACAGCTCTAGAAACTTCCACAGATGTCTATGGCTTTATATCTGCACTGCTGGACACAACCAATGATGTGCATAGGTGATGTATTTATTTATTTATTCATAGGTGATGTATTTATGCCAGTTTCTGGTACATTAGTGAACATACTTCAATTAAAAGATCGATATCTCATAGTTTCAGTTTAAGGTTAAGCTAATTAACCACAATCTTTTTTTTTATCTTTGCCAAAAGTGGCAATAATTCTGTAGCTGACTCCACACACACACACACCGGCATAATTGCTAAATGGTTTCATAATGCATTACTACTTTATGCTTATAATTAAAAACATCCAAATCAGGGGTACCCAAACACTATAATTGACAAAAAAAAAGTCAATGGCTCCAAAAATGCCCATGAACAGTGCTTTAAGGAGTGATTTACTGACCAGACAAAATCAGTACTGCACTGTGGAACAGTCCTATCATATAAAGCCTTGGCTAACTGCCTAATAAGGGCAGATGTAGGTAGTTGGAGCAGGCTGCTGATCCCTGAGTGCTACAGCTGGCCCAGAGCCCTGGAGCCATCACCTTCATCTCCATACAAAACAGCAGAGTCATAAGTCTTTCTAATATCTTCATGTATATTTATGCAGTCTGCAGCAGGTATGGGGGAGACCCTGTCTGCTCTAAACGTGTTCAGCTTGCACAAATGCACTTATAATAACCTGGAAAGATCCCATCACTAGCATTAACCATGCAACACCACCATGCAAGGGAACCAAAAGAAACAGGCTCATCCTGCAGGGGGGTAACAGAGCTTAAGAATGTAAAATGTAGGAGATATGTTGGTATGTGTTTGTGCACAAAAGAGAGAGAGAGAGAGAGAGAGAGAGAGAGAGAGAGAGAGAGAGATTGCATGGAAAATAAGACAGACTGGATCTCAACACAGCGAAGGATCTGGATCTTGCTGATCAGACACAGCGAAGTATTAGACATATCCAATATTGATCAGAGGATTTGATAGTGGAAATAACTGGTGTGCTGTTCTGTGCTTGTTTGTGTTTGTGTATATGAAAGAGAGAGAGAAAGAGGGGGGGAGGGAGAGAGTTGTGTATGCTTGGCACTCTTCAGCTGGACCAGTTTATTCCTCTGAGAACCAGATTTTCTCATACGACCTCGATACGACAGACTGAAGCCATCCTTGCTGGCTTGTGAAATCTCACTATAAAATAAAAACAGTGACTGAAATGATGCTGAACTGTATTTAACATTTAAGGATTTTTTTTTATTCCCTTCTTCCTACTTTTCTTGACTAATGAGGAACATACTACAAATATGAATTCAGCTAATATAAATACCTTTCCCTCATATAACCTACAGTGCCTTGCAATAGTATTCATACCCTTGAACTGTTCCATCTTTTTTCCACATTACACCCACAAACTTAAATGTATTTTATTGGGATTTTATGCGATAGACCAACTCAAAGTAGCAAGTAATTGTGAAGTGAAAAGAAAATAATACACAGTTTTCATAATTTTTAATATATAAAAATCTGAAAAGTGTGGTGTGCATTTCTAGTCAGCCTCCTGTACTCTGATACCCCTTAATAAAATCCAGTGTGACCAAGTGGCTTTTGAAGTCACCTACTTAGTAAATAGAGACCACCTGTGTGTAATTTACATAGATAGATTCAAAATTGCTCACTACAAGTACAAGGCAACAAAGTGCAAATTAGAAATTATAGTGCAAAAACAAGGACTGTCTGTGTACTTG
>JAOVVG010000042.1:13951398-13961624 GCA_028566375.1 Leptodoras nelsoni | reverse complement strand
GATTGGCCACCAGGCTGGTCCAATTTAGCCATGAAACCTCCCACACTAAAATGACAGGTATTTCAGTTTCATTGTCTAACCCCTGTACATTCTCCACATTCAAATGCTTAGCACACAATGTATAGTGGCTGAAAATGCAATCAGTATTTCAGTAAAACTAAAACTTCTTGTTTTTTATGTTAGTGTTTATGTCAAAATAAATTAAACTATGCAGTCATATTTATAGATAGATAGATAGATAGATAGATAGATAGATAGATAGATAGATGGGAAATTCAGGAAACACATTACTCTATCTTGTCATTCGACATGGCTCTTTCCCTAATGACATTGTTTTTGGCAGCTCAGTATCATTCCACTTGTCAACAACTGCATATGTACATGCTCCCTAGACAAATCCACTTCAAAGTGTATGAGAGATTAGTTTGTACACCCTATACGGTGCACTGCAGTGTATGCAGTGGTTTGAAATTCAGCCCAAGAGCAGAGCTCAAATCACAATTTGCATTTACAAGTGTTGCAAATGTAAATACACACCACAACCTGTAGGGGAACCCCAAGAGCAAAACATACCACTTCTTCTCTAATGTTGCTTTACTTAACAGTGTTGCATATAATTGTAATAGAATAATTAACCTGTTGAAGTCATGGCTTATTATTCAGATATTAAACAAGCATTGTAATTAGCAACTATGAATTATTCAGTTATTACTAGAGTTATTAAGTAGCTGTCATGCACTTAAGTTTTTTAATAGCATTAATCATGCAATTATAATTTTTTAATATTGGTTTTAACACATATTTTGATTTGCGTTGTACATGCAGATGGGCATTGTAGGGCCACTGAAAATGTTGTTGACGTTTATCACTGTTCTATTTTAAGAGAAATTACTGTTAACTGTTGCCTCATTATTCACTTAATTATGTTTGATAAAGGTGAAATATTAAAGATGATTGATGTCTTTTCATTCTCTTTAATTAAAAGGGAACTGCACAGTGTGTAGGGAGCTGGGTATATCACGTCGCTGGAAGTTCTGTTGTGCTGCTGCTGCATGATTGGCTGTGTTGACACGTTAGCACGTTCCTTAATGCAGTAATTTGACAGCACTAATTATTACAGTTAAAAATGCAAAAGGCATTTTAAGAATGCTAAAGGGTTAACATGATGGAGTCTAAGGAATCAACGTAGCTGAAAACAGTGCATAAACAGTCTTATTGCCTTACATTATTATCCAGTAATTAAGCTTAAATTATATTAGTGTGATGAAAGAACAGTGGATCCTAGGTCTATAAGGAGTTTAATTTTATATGTAAAGAGGTTAGGCTGAAATGTGGTCATTTGGGGACAACATTTTATTCCACTACCTGGCAACAGTGCTATGAATGACATTTTATTTGGTGCCCACAGTGTTCAGGCTATTTTTGGACAGAAACTAATGTCCTTCAATCAGTTTATTACACCAGTAGAAGTCTATTACACACAGGAAGGAAGCCTCTGTCTTAATGTAATAATCACCCTGTTGTACCCTCATCAGCTTTTCTGAACAGCTCCCTTAACCCCTTGTTTTGGCCTTGCAATTTCCTTCCCCCTTTCAAATAAAGCAGCATTCTCCTTCTCCTCTTCAGCCTTCCTGCCAGAGCTCCATTCATTGAGAATTCTGTCTCTCTCTCTGTATCTCTGTCTCTCTCTATCTCTCTCTGTCCTTGCATTCTGCTTGGCTAGCTCAGGGTTATGAGAGTGGCACACACTGATTAGAGATGAATCAGAGAACTGTCATTTTGTCTTTGGTCTACACTCAACATCTCTTGGCCCACACAAACCTGGATGGAAAGAAAACAGAAATGGACATATGTAATAATAATGGATTTAGTGAAATGGAGTATCTGCTGTTAACACATTACTGTAGGTCAGCTCTAGTTCCCACTTTGTTCATTTCATCTTTTTGTGGCTTTGTGTGCCTTTCACCTCTATCTCTTGCCATTTCTCATTCACTTCCCTCTTTATGCATCCCAGTGGGCTCTCTCATTGCTAACTTTCTGTCTGCACCTGCCTCTCTCTCTCTCACTCTCACTCTCACTCTCACTCTCCCCCTCTCAGGCTCACTGTGTGGATGGAAATCATTTCAGGCATCACTAAATATGGATCTCTTATCAACAAATGGAGAAATGTATTCCAGTATGCATTTGAATTTAGACATATTTGAGCACAGATACATCACAGCTGATATTTGAAATGTTCTCAGGAACCTGCAGCTTATTATATTTTACAATCCCACACTAATCTCACTGTTCAGCTCTTCTGGAACCCCAAACTGGCAGAAGAACTCCTTGACTACTTTGGAACTAGTTCTTCCCACACTCCATACAACTGTCCATCTCGAGTTTTAAGTCTATCCCAGCCAGCTCACCGCACTTTAGCCATGGGCCCACGTGGCATTGTCTACACATTCCGGGTTTTTTTATTTATGTTTTTTTTACCAGGTTGCAGCCAGGAAATCTCAAGATCTTTACCTTGCACTGTGCAGAAGCCATTGGGCCCCACAGACTCTAGTCCTGTGTCAGCCAGTGCTACCATTGGCTGCTGCACTATGTGCCACACAGTGTTTGCAGTCCTCTGGCTCACATGGATTCCACAACAGAGCATCAGCATTGTTGTGGAGATGCCCTGAGAGATGCTGAATAGTGATATTCCTGTAGCACTGATATCCATCTTACATTTACATTTATGGCATTTAGCAGACGCTCTTATCCAGAGTGACTTACAAGAGTGCTTAGTCATTAACTTGGAATATCCAAAGATAAGGCTGGTAGACATGAATTCAAGCTACTTTGAGCTATGATACTGCTAGAATTTGGTCGTATACTAAGTATTCCTAAACTACACAACCTAAGTATTCCCAAACTACACAAAACCAGTGAAGAACAAAGACATAGGGAATACAATAACTGCTATAAGTGTGGTAACAGCTTTGAGTTAGTGGTCTCAAAACAGGTGAGTCTTCAGTTGGCATTTGAAGATAGCAAGCAACTCCACTGTTAGGACACTCAGGGAGAGTTCATTCTAGAGTTCATTCACCTTGGTGCCAGGACAGAGAAATATCTGAATGCTTGCCTCCCATGTGTCCTGGATGATGGTGGGTCAAGCCGAGCCATAGGTATGCATCGAGGTTTGACCATTGCCATCAGGTAGGGAAGGGCTGGACCGTTTTTGTCTTTTTAGGCCAGCATCAGGGTTTTATATCCTACAGGATACCTACATACCTTTAGGAGCTGCTTGCCACTTTGCCCCTTTGGCTCTTTCACCTCCATAAGCCAGGTGAGCAATGTGAGATCTGGCTGTAGAGGTAGGTTCAGAAGTGTTGCAGTACAGCCACCCCAGCTAACTGTTCTCTCCAAGTGACACAATAATCCATTCTGGTTTACACTAGCTGTAAAATGCTTTTAGCTCTGCATCCTGAACCTGGAACAGCACAGATTTGCTTGTCATTCATGTCAGTGTCTACTACGAATTCGCTGGCTTAGGGAATACTAACACTGGTGCACTGCACAGCCTTTCTCGAATCAGCATGAAAACACAGTCAGCAGCATCATCCCATTGAAAATAGCTTTAGCTGTTAACTTGTGTAGTGGGGGCAGTAATCTGTGCAAAGCTGCACATGAACAAACAGTAGTAAGATGCCAGCCCCAGCTCTGGAGCTTTGCTAGGTTATGGGGTGTGGCCCAATCCTGCACAACATGCACCTTTTCACACCTACCTAGCTTGGCACATAAAAAGATTACACTTCCCTGAGTGCAGCCAGAGGTTTGCCGACTTATTAACCTGCAATACTTATGCTCTATGTGCTGCAGTGTCTCCTTGAAACTATGGGTGTTGATTAACACATTGTCCAAGTACCCAATGCATCAGTTCAAGGGTAAGCCAGCTAGCACTTGCGCCATTAGCCTCAAAAGTCACTGGAGTACACAGTAGTACTGTGAACTGCCATAATCCAGTGCCCAGCATGAACACTGTCTTTTCTTTCACCTCCAGGTATAGTGTCACTTGCCAATAGATACAAGTCCACAACTTTCTTTTTTGTTCTGCTACTGTAGTACATTTGAGCTAGCACTCTCTCTTTGAACACTTCCTGTGTCTGGCTGAGACACTCGCTGCCTGTTGTAGCAATGATAAAGCTGCTTGTGTGTGCTGATAATGATGCTGTGAATTCAGCTCTTCCAGTCCCAGTGATTTCACCCTGTGGAAGCTGCAGTGATCTTGACCCAATGGCATTGCTCCTGGCCCCTTGGGTTCATCCAACTGCCCCTGGCACTGTGTGGTCAATTCCTCCTGGGATGGCAGCCTCACCCTAGGGAGACGAGGGTTGCCCCACCAGGGATCCCTGACTCTTCACTGCTTTGCCACCACAAATCACTTCAAGCTAAATGTTCTTTTAACCTATTCTCAAAGTCCAAACACATAAATCCAACTTGGTACTAACAGCTGCTAAAAGATTCAAACACAGAATTCCACAGTCCTCAACAGGTGTTGGTCTAAATCCCCCCAAAAAAGCCCCCAATCGTTACTTTGCCTGTATTCGTACACTAATGCCAACGACTGACTTGCACCATCGGTACCCTGAAGTACCCCCCACGATACAGTAGATCCAATGTCGAGGTGAGCTGCAACTCGTATTGTATCAGTGTGACACCACACCCATATGCCCAGGGGGTTTCTGGTCTCAGACATGTCCAGCTGCTCAGGGAACCAACCACCCCTCTGCAGTTTCCTGCTGACTCAGGCTCACAAACCTGGCACACCTAGCTTCCTACAGTGCTCTATGGTTTATGTGAAAATGTACTGGTTGTTATCTCTGCTGTGGCTCTGTCCACTGCAAAACAGCCACTTTTGCTGCTTGGAGGTTGTTTGGAGCTGAAAGCTGGACGTGTCTATTTTAACTCGGCTCAGAATATAATGCTAGCTCCTCTCACGCTGTGTCTAGAAATGTTGGGTATGCTTGCCAAATCATGGTGCTAATTTCTCCGGGCAGCACCCTCAGTCACTCCTAGCACTGGTGTCGATGGACTGGGAGGCACCACTTGATCACTATCACTGCTGGATCTTGCCAGAAACACCTTTGTAGTGCCTCTGTCAACGCCAGAGTAATGCTTGTAGCACTTTGCTGTGTAGGCACAGCTTTGTTGCAATCTCAGCTGCCATCCACTCATGGTAGCCGATGACCACATGTAGTTGACTGAGATACAGCTAAAAGTGTGGCAGGGGGATCAATGGTATCTTTCTGCTGCTGCTACTGTCCCTGCCGCTGCTTTCATGGCTTCCGCTGGCTCTGCTGCCAATGCTGTTCGCTCTTCCACTGCTCTCTCATTCGCTGCTGGCTATGCCACTGCTGGTCCGGCTGTTGCTGCTAGGTCTCTGGACCAGGAAGTTAGCCTTTCTGCATTGGATCTGTCAGGCCACACGTTCAGTTTGGAGCAATGGTATATGAGCAAATTCTGCATGAAAATTGGTCAAAGTACCAACTCTTGAAATGTTGAAGAAAGATTATAGACAAGATATCCTATCATCACCCAATCATTTAGCAGGAGATCCCTGAACAGTTTGATCACAGGACATGAATCATTGGTATTAGAGTACAAGAAGGATGAGTGTTTTGCATGCGTGCTGTCAGATTGCCTCTTCATGGATCCTCCAGCATAACAATGCATGAAGTTGCACTTCACTGGCTGTGAGAGAATTTTTGGCCAATAAAAACATTTCAGTCCTTCCATATCTACCCTATAGCCACCCAAATTGGTTCCATGTGATTTCTTCACATGGAACCAATGATGTATTAGAATACATCAATCCCACTACAAGCTCCAACTATTAAACTACGTTGAAAATCACAAAACCATGATTCGCCATTCTCACAGAGGACAGCTCTAGAAGATTCCATAGATGTTTATCACTTCATATATACACCAATGATGTGGCAGTGTTGCTATGTATTTTGCATAGGCTCCAAAATACCAGTTTTTCCTGGTACTTCAGTGTATATATAAATTAATTAGAAATGATATACATATTAAAATCACCTACCTAAGATTGTAATATTGTGGAGGTCCTCTTTGTGCCACCAAAACAGCTCTGACTCATCAAAGCATGAACTCCACAAGTGTTCTGAAGGTGTGCTGTTGTATCTGGCACCATGATGTTCCCAGCAGATGCTTTAAGTATTGCAAGTTACAAGGTTGGGCCTTCATGGATCGGGCTTGTTGTCCAGTACATTCTATTCTGTTTGATCAGATTGAGATCTGGGGAATTTGGAAGCCAAGTCAACACCCTGAACCCTTTGTTTCTCAGTGTTATCACGCTGAAAAGGCCATTGCCATTGGTTCTTGGTCTTAAACAATTTTTAGATAGGGAGTATGTGTCACATTAACATCTACATGAATGTCGGAGCATAATACTGCCTCTGCCAGCTTCCTTTCTTCTCATAGTACATCCTAGTGCCATCTCTTCCCCAGGTTTTCAACATACACGCACCTGGCAGTCCACGTGATGTAAAAGAAAACATGATTCACCAAACAGGGCCACCTTATAACCATGGCCCAGTGTTGGAAGAATTGTATTCATATTTTATTTAGGCAAAGCATTAAGTTTCCTTTTATGGAGTATTATTTTCCTTGCACAGTAATAAGGTACTGGATAGGTGTTGACCTTACTTTTTCCTAATCGAGTCCTAACCACAGACAAATTGATGTTTAAGTTGTAGGAGTGCCCTGTGAGCAACACTGAAATTGTACCATTGTTTGTGAACCAAGTTGCTCTTTCTTGCAAGAATAAAAATGTTTTAATTATTCTTATCCAGAGTCTGAGTAATTCTTCTAACAAATTGGCACCCAATGTGGGGCCCCAACATCTCTCAGTTTCTTCCTGAACAGACAGCCAGCACAACTAACAAATATAAATCTCAGATATATTAAGAGATTTTGGTCTTAGTGAGGTACTTCTTAGAACCAATGGAGAGTGATGGTGGAAAATCACTAGATGGTTAAGGACTCTACTTTGTGACTTTTTTCATCCTGTTGCAATTAGAAATCCAGGTTTGAGTCCTGGTTGGTTGGGTTAGAGGCCCAACTGTTCATTCAGGTTAGAGTCCTGAACATAAGGCACTACCAGGTTAGAGTACTGGGCAGTTTGAGTTAGAGTCCCCACTGTTATAGTTTGGGTTAGAGTCCTAGATGTCGCCTTGCAGACAGCAAAGCAAGTTAGAGTCCGGACTATCTTTGCAGACAATCAGAGTTCCAGTTTGGGGAAATTTCAACAGCATGGGGAATTGTTGTAAAAATTATGTCAGAACTTGGAAACTGATGTAGATTTTATGTTCAAAAAAGATAAAAAATAATGTAAAATTTTTGAATGATTGGAAGAAATTGTATGGATGTCATGGTAAATTGCAAGCATCAGAATGTCACAGGTTAATAGCTAAGATTTTTGCAGTTTGGATTTTTGCGCAGGAATAAAAAAGAAGAATAAAAACAGAAAGTAAAGAAATTGAAGAGAGACAC
Organism: Leptodoras nelsoni; assembly: GCA_028566375.1. Lineage (NCBI taxonomy): Eukaryota > Metazoa > Chordata > Actinopteri > Siluriformes > Doradidae > Leptodoras > Leptodoras nelsoni. The sequence goes on along the minus strand of JAOVVG010000042.1, from coordinate 13,954,076 downwards.
AGGTGAACAAGACTGTGTAAATGCTCTTCTAAAAAAAGTGAGGATAATTAAGTATTTTACAGAGGTAGATGCAGACATGCCAAGGTCGATCCACCGCCCTACAAGCCCGGAACTCAACTTCAAGTCTGGCAAACGGCTCCGCCTTCCTACCCAACCAACTCCTCAGGCCGTTCCTCTGCCTGCACTGACACCAGTTCCTTGCTCGTTCCTACCGTGACGACCCTTCACACCTGTTTGATTGGTCCCACCGTTATCTCCTTTGACTCCATTAGAGGACCAAGGCAGGCACACATAAACCACACACACAACAAAATACAAAAGTTTATGATGGCAGATAAGAAAGTGTAGAAATCTTTTCGATGATTGCAATGCCAAACCCAAATGCTGGAAGGCATAATGAAGTTTTTGTTTATAGACTGTGGACACTAAGCAATGAAAAAAAACTGCTGTGGAAGGAATTCCACTTTTACCCTATTTAAAGCTGAGTTAGACCATAACACTATGCCATACGTGCTGATTATAGTGAAATTAAACATTGTCGTCAGGAACATGAAGGAGTGGAGTACCACAATCTAATCCCTGTGATGATGGTAGGCATATGCTCAGCAAAAAGAACAGATTTTACAGGAATTGCATCCTGATCTTTATAGGTTTGTGACCAAACACCTGGTAGCATGGGAGATGAAGCCACTACAAATGGTAAAAGATTAGGGGCAGCATATGGAAAAGCAGAGGAAGCAACATAAGAAATCACAAAGAGGCCACCCACACAAAGGTACGAATTTTAGTAATACTGAAACAGATACTGATACTGATGATTCTTGTGATGTGCATTGTGAGGTGCACGCAGTTGCAGAGGCAGGGGTGGGGGAGGAGGTCAACAGGTCAAGGAAGAGGAGGCTACAAAATAGGCAACAATGATGACTACTTCATTTGTGGCAACATGGATCATGATCCTGTCCTTGAAGCAACCTGAACCAAAACAACGGCCACTCACTGGGAAGAATATTGGTAAAAGGTAGACCAATGGCATTTCTTTGTGACACATTAACTAGTGAATTTGTTAGGACCTAGTGATAAAATGATAATATTAGGCCTAGGACTTTTACCTACCTGATGAAGGCATTACAGTGGTGTACACAAAACCCAATTATTTCTGTAATTAGCTCAAAAGCTCCTAGCTACTATTATTCCTTAGATTTAAATGACAAAGGTCCAGGTTCAGTGACAAAAGACTTAAGGAAAAGAGCTCAGGCTCTTGCAAAACCCAGCTCCATAATGCAAGATATAGATAGGCTACAGCCCAGAACCTGACAGAGTATGAACATGAGTTCCTTAGACCACCAATATACACCAAAATGAGGTTAAAATAAGGTATGGACAGAAAAGCAAGGGGACCAGGGGTAGTGCATATGCCAGAGTTACAGCTATAGAAAATTAGGCTGGGCTGGGTTACAGACAAAATAAAGGAAGTTCACCTGTCAGAAAGGGTTCCTAACAGACCCTGACCATCGTTCTTACTTGAGTACGTTCTTACATGAGTCAGATGAGAGCAAGACAATGAGGGACAAGGATATAAAACAAATACCTGACGTTTTTGTTCCAAAGGGCTACTAAGCGTAGCTACTAAGTGTAGAATCAGTAAAAATACAGCCAAAGTCAACTTGTAGGACAAAAAGCAGTAACGTAATAAACCAGAAGATGGTTCATGCAGAAAAACAGACATCAGTACAAACCAAGGGTTGCTGTATTCACACTCACTTAAGGTTTAGAAGTCTTTACCATCTCATCATTGAGAAGAATTCTGCAGCATTAATTGCTCTCAGACAAGCCTGTAAACTAGCTAAACTGAAAACGGTCACCATTCATACAGAGAGCCAATACACATATTCATAATACATATTCGTAATACATATATTTGCTACACAATGGAAGAACAGGGGGATGGTTAAATCCTCAGGCAAACCAGTAAGAAGTAAAGATTAACTATTAGTTTTTTTAGATGCTGTAATGTTACCAAAAATGGTTGCTATTTGTACATGAACTGCACACACTTCAAAACAAGAAACATGACATTTTTAATGGGAACCAAAAAGCTGATAAAGAAGCAAAAAAGGCTGCAGCAGCACAGACTGAAAGTCACTATACAAAAGGGTTAATTATAGATCTCCTAACTATAGATCAGAAATGGCAAAATAATGGCATTTCTCAAAAAACAGACCTTACATTGGCAGGATGATGAGGGAAAGCCTGTTCTGCCCAAGTCTTTATTTAGAGCAGCAGCTCAATTGAGTCATAGAGAGTCATGGTAGAGCAAATAAATAAATTATTTAGGACATTTGGATTTGCAATGTGTGCTAAAATGTTTCGTGAAAACTGTAAAATATGTATGCAACATAACCCGCAGGGGAATCAGCAAAAAAAAAAAAAAACGCAGACTATGGGACTTGCACCTCATCATCTCACAGTGTAGGGTAAGAGTTAAAGTACAGAGCAATAGTGAATTGTACAAGCAGAAGTGAGGGACTGATATAAAATACCACAGGACCCATTGAGGAATCAGAAGGGGAGAGTACAGGCGATAGAGCAGTAATAAAGGTGATAAAATTGACAGATTTAAGAGAAACTCTAGCCATGCCTGTGCATATGCATCAGCCTAACCAACCCTAGTATCCATA
>JAOVVG010000042.1:13919407-13932957 GCA_028566375.1 Leptodoras nelsoni | reverse complement strand
GAGGTCCTACACCATACTAATAAATTATTGTGCTCTAAAATGACAGGTGTTTCAGTTTCATTGTCTAACCCCTGTATGTGCTATGGAGTGGTAATTACCATTATATATATCCATTACCATCTCTGTGCTGTATCCTTTCATGTCCCACCTGTCCCACCTGTAAAATGCCACTCACATTTACACTTGTTTTATCTCAGACTAAGTCTAATTCTAAAGACTAAAGACTAAAAATCTTTTTTTTGTCTTTGCCATGTACACTGTTTTTGACAAAGGAGGTTAATTAAGGGGATTTCGGGCACATGTGATTTTCAAATGGCATTAAGAGCACTAGGAACCAGAGTAGCCTGCTTGTTTTCACAGATTATGTGCCTCATTTACTACTCTTAGGACATAGTGACATTTTTAGCAAATATGGCAAAAAGTTATTTTTATACAGTGTAGTTACTGCAGCTTTAACATTACTGTAGCACTCTGTGGTATCTTTCTCTTAGCAGATGTTTCTAAATGATAAGCTGCTTTATGTGGGAATAAAAAGGAAAGTACAAGCTAATAAAAAGGAAAGCTACAGACCACATGTTGGCCATCTATCATAGGCTATATCTATACAATAAGCTTTTGGGATTGAAAATAATGAGTGATTTTGAAATTGTACTGTAATGATGCATTATAGAAGAAAGAAGCAAAATGGCCACTGTATGTACTGACAGGTAATCAGATGTGTTTGTTGGAGGATAATAAAGCTCAGGACACTATCTGGGTAAAGATCACATATATTTGCTTTCTCTGATATCTTTGAGAAACACCCATAGTGGCTACCCAAGAGTAATACAGTATTTTAATGTTGTCACTTTTGTATCTTTTTTTGGATTATACAGTATATTACAGTGATTTGCACTTTTTATACACTGGGCTTTTCAAGATACTGTGCATAGTTCCTTAGATGTCACAACTTACTGGCTCACTTTTAAGAGTATTTTACAGTTTGAATTACTGGCAAATTTGTAGTACATTTGTAGTATATTTCCTAAGGGAAAATATCTTTAGCGAAGGAATGTATTAGAAATAGCTTAGTGGCCATGAATAGTGAAAATTAAACACATAGTAATGAAAGTTTGCACAAGTCCTTAAGTATCTCTTGTAAACTGGTGACAGGGGCAGTTAATAAGGGACTGATTCCAGCATAAGACAATGAAGCTTGGCTTCGAACTTTGAACATCTCTCAGTCCTGGGTGCCATCTGGTGGGCTCAATGCAAAATGGTTTTAGAGACTATTTTTTGAAGGTAACTTTGTTGTGTATGGCTGAATACATGTATATGTTTTGGCTTTGGGCTCATTACTCCAGAGGTATAACACATGAAAGCATTAATTTGGATTCACTTTCTTTACCTTCTCTCTACCTCTTGCCTCTCACTGTCAACCTGTGAATTATTACTCCCTTTGGTCCCAGTGTGGGCACAGAGATTTCAGCTAAGAAGAATGACATGGAGAGAGAGAGAGAAAACAAGAAAACAAGACAACTTATAAGACAACTTGTCCCTCAGGGATTAATAAAGTATTTCTGAATCTGAATCTGAATACGGTAGGAAGAAAACTCAACCTGACTGGGGAAAAATCAATCACAGACAATCACAACAATCACAAAACAAAACATTGTAGCCCTTATCCATATATCCATTTTTCTGCCTCCATGTGACAACTCTAAATACATAAAGTTTCAGGCTACAAGATGTGTTCTAAAACATTTTAATCAAATGTTCATCCATTCATTCATTCATTTTCTTAACCGCTTATTCCTTTTCAGGGTCACAGGAGGGCCGGTGCCTAGCCGGCAGCATAGGGCGCAAGGCAGGAACAACCCTAGACAGGGTGCCAATCCATCGTAGGGCACACACACACTCACACACTAGTACTCACGCCACTTTAGAGACAGCAATCATGCAGGACATGCAGGCTCCACACAGAACGGACCCAGACCACCCCACCCGGGTATCAAACCCGGGACCTTCTTGCTGTGAGGCGACGGACGGTGCTACCCCATTCCATTCCAATGTCGCCCATTCCATCAAATGTTACTAAATTCAAATAGTTATTAAAATTAAAAACATGATGTCACAAAATGTGCCAGTGTAGCTATGAGTAATATCTTATATCTAATATGATTTTTTGCATATCCAGAATTAAAGACTGTTTTAAATAGTCCTGATTTTATAGGAAAACAATTTCAGCAAACAAACAAACGAATAAAAAAAGCACAATAAAAAAACAGGGTACAATGTCAGGTCCTACATGATAGCCCTGGCAATGTAAACCATGGGACAAAATGTGTTATTGTCTGTTGAGACTAATGTGGAATTTTTAGCATAACTAAAATATATGTTTGGAACAAAACAAGACATCTTCCACCATACCCACAGTAAGTATTGGTGGTGGATACATAATGCTATGGTGCTGATTCTCTTCAGCTGGGACTGGGAATTAAAATAGAGGGAATCATGCACAGCTCTAAACACTAGTGTAAACAGTCTATTAATCAGTTGAAGTGTACAATAATGACATAAAGCACAAGTCAATAAAGGAGTTAAGGGATGTCTATACTTGGCAACTAGGTGCAAGTTAGTTTCTTTTTCTTTTTTACCCTAAAATGTTTTTTTGTGTTGTTGTGTTTTTCACTTGATTGTTTTTGGAAAATGTTTGTCGAACCTTTGTTGGAATTTTGGTGGGAAAGTTCTGACGATTTGTCTCTGCTTATTTTTTATATTACAATATGTTACAAAAGTACAAAGGTTACAAAACACATGTGACATAGGCTACTGTGTGCTCCTTTGTCTTTGTAAGCATGAAGTAGTGTTGTGAGTGAAAGTGAGAGGTAGGGGGAGCGAATATACAAGGGAATCCATGTTCATATAAAGCTCAAAAACGTAAAAATAAAGAGAGACTGACAGCCAGAGCATGAATGTGCTTGCAAAAGGATTTAACAAGCTTTTAAATTCTCTGATGACTGAAATAACCCAATACTCTCTTTTAAGCTGAACTATTCTGACTGGCTGCTAACTAATGATGAATAACAGAAAATTTCTATAGAAACAGCATATATGTGCAGGAACATAAAAAGAAAAAGGTGACCTATTCTAAAACTGAAAAAGGAATCATTTATGATGATTGTGTAGGTAAAAAAGAAAACTTGATAGCTTTTAAGTGTATAAAGAAACAGAAGTTGACACAGAATGAGACACAGCTTCTTAATGGTCTTAATAATGAAATAATGAAATAATGAGACTTGATTGATGGAGTGTAAACTGGTCATGTTAATTACAGTTACCATTTATCAGAAAGCTATTTATACCAGTTGCAATCCAAAGCTATATTTATTTGTATCTGTAGGCTGTCCATCATGCTAATTTTTAGGCTGCCCATGTGGGGCCATCAAGCAATGAGTGATTTATCAGTGATAAGAATACTGAACAGAAGTGGGCATTAGGGTGGATTGGGTAGGTCCAGAGAGCAGAAGGATTCATGATCACTGTTATCTTCTGGTGTCTCAGGCAAAGCATATGCAACTCAACAGAGGAGGGAGGGGGGATGGAAGGAGAGAAAGAGAGGGATGGGGGTGAAAGTAAGACAGATTATTTGGTTTGCCCAACAACATGTTCTAGTCCATGAAGGAGAATAAAATGTTTGATGGTGTCAAAAGCTTAACTAAGGTCAATTAACACAATCAAGGACACACAACCCTGATCAAAGGCCAGCAGTAGGCCATTTACCATTATACCCAGTACTGTCTCTGATTGTTGAGACCTAAATCCTGACTGTTAGATTTCATAAATGTTATTCATATGTAGATATGAGCATAACTGCTATGCTACAACCTTTTCTAGGGTCTTGGCAATAAAGGGAAGATTTGATATTGGTATTTACTTGTACAGCTGACAGGGTTCAAGGTCAAGGTTTTTAACCAGGTGTTTGATCATTGCTAAGGGAAAAATTGATTATTTTTAGAACATGTTTGAGTGTTTCTGGCAGTATCTGTTTGAAGAAACGTCTAGGTAAGTGTAAGGTTTCTGTAAGGTAGTACACAAATTGATGGTTTTGATAAGTAAATTAGTGAAAGCAGTGCAGTATCTGGAAGGAGAATAAATCTTGCTGATCTGATATGGTTATACTGCCATCTACATGGTTTGTTTTCAAATTGTCTGCCTTTAGAATGAATGTTTTGTCTGATATTTTCAATTTTGTCATTGAAAAAATTCACAAAGTCATTGCTACTACATATTGAAGGTATGCCCTGGCTTCCATTATACACCAAACTAAATCTGCTGGTGCTCTCAGCCTTAGTTAATTTCATGTGCTGTAAGAACCAAAGCTCTTTCTGTGTCACAGCAAGTGATTCGCTGAGAAGAGCAAACCAGCTGGACATGTAAAGCATAGAGGAGTGGTGCTTCCATGGGTGAGCCTAGGCATTAGATTTGGCTTTGCGATTATGCCACCAAGTCCCCACCCATAAAACAAAGCAAAAAAGGCAATGTCCAGCACCTTGAATATTCAATATTCCAGAATCAGCAGAATTTCTAGGTCACTATTTAAATTCAGGCCAATTTGTGATATTCACCATCTGTTTCATAAAAACATGTGAAGCATGTGTTCATATGACATGTTAATCGATTTAATCTCATATGGATCATCAGGTTTTCTTCTTGTGGAGGCCACTGCCAAGCAAAAAGGGGACATTCTACTTTTAATAGCAATTTACTAATGGAAGTGAAACAATTAGGAGAAAGATAGATTCATGGATTATCAGTAATTCTGCATCTACAATCTGAGACAATATCCTGGCCTTAGGCATTTGGTTAGTGTGTCTGTCAGAGTTGATTTTTCACATACATATCAAATCAATCTGGCTCAAATTCTATAGTAACTTTAATCCCAAAATGAAATTTAGATTCAAGTAAAGTTAGACATGCATACACTTTGCTCAAAAGGGCAGTAACATTAATAATAAGACAAATTAGGATAAAGTTAAGAGAAGCTTGTTCTAGGGTTAGAGCCCATACACAGTGTGGGAGGAGCAGAAGATAGAATGCACTGATGTGCCTTTGAAAAGAATATTATGTTTAACCATGACCACCCTCTGTGTTTTTTGGCCCTAAGAGTATATGTAACATGTGAAGATGGAATACAGGGCCAGATGTGGCCACAAATGTATTACTCTGTCTGTTACTGTTGATGGACATAGGCTTGTCAATAGAGAGTGGAGTGCAGAACTGATTGATTGATTGATTGATTCTGGAACCATTTCTGCATTTATTACAGTATATCATGAAGTCTGAATAGTATGTCAGAGAGGAGCTAAAATGTATACAGATATTAGATCTGCATATCTACCATGGTGTATAGATATTTGTGTAGGGGAATGGCAATTTTCCGTCAAAAAAATAAATGTAACATCAGTTAAACATCAGTGTTATTGACTGTGGTTTCTTAGCACTGTTACAAGATTTCTTCCAGCCGTCCTGCTGGCAGTAGACTCTACTTTATTATTACATTAACAGAGTTCAAAACAGTGAAAGGGTCTTAACTTAAAACTTTAGTAAAAAAAAATAGAACACAGTTATCAAACAAAAAAAATGTAATGGAGAAATCTGTAATAGGCCTGTAAGGAGAGGTTTTCTGTAGCCCTCTATTATAGCCTTTCTTCATCCATTGATCAAGGTTGGAAAGGTCACTTTAAAGTGTATTTTGATACAACTACTAATTAAGTTAGTAATTGTTAGTCAGTAAATTAATCCAAGTATCAGAATATTAAAACAACATAACTTGATTATATTCCATTACTTTTGGTGATTGTCTTCTTTAAATACAAAATAATGGTGAAATGTCCACACAGTGAAAGCACTTTTTCACTAGAGGTCATGATAATTAATTATCAACAGTAAGATTAGCTATGGTTTCACTTGAGACCAGAGTGATGGTGTGAGACTTGTGAAGTGTTTGTGTGTGCCTGGTCCATTAATATTCACTGTCAGCTTGAAAGGCATATTTTTTATATGCACCAACAGAAATAATAACAAAACCCAGGTCTCAAAACCATCAAAGGCCATTAAAATTCAGCTTGGAAGGCAATAATTTCTTATATGCACTAATATAAAGGATAACATCAAAACATGTGTTTCATGTTCCAAGTTTCAGTTATTTTAATTGGGTGGCTTTTTAGCTATCCCTGTAATTTCGATTAGTGAGGATCCTTAAAGATAGATTCATTAGGGTTTCTCCAAAGATCTGTCAGGCAACTTTTTAAAATGAAAATTTCCACCAAAAACCCCTTTGTCATTATCCATTGTTAGTTAGGATGATTCGGTATGATGGCAGACATTGTTACAAGTCATAGGTCAGCCACCACAAGAAGTAATACATCTATGCAGGGACACAGGAAACACATTAGTACATGAACTAGAACTCAAACAGAAAGAGAAAACTCATTTAGCCCTACCTAATCTTACATAGGCTCATTAATCATGCCCCATTAGTAATCAGTATTCCTAGTTCAACAGTGAATATGTCTATGAACCCAAAGTGCCCCTAGTGGCAGGACCAAGAAACATCATCTCATAGGAATTAAAAGGACATGATTTGTAATATATACAATTTGTTTATTGTTTTTTTTCTCTTTCTTCTTCTTCTTTCTCTTTATTCAGGTGTTTTAATCTCCTTTCATGGCCACAGGTGTATAAAGTCAAGCACCTAGGCATGCAGACTGCTTCTACAAACATTTGTGAAAGAATGGGTCACTCTCAGGAGCTCAGTGAATTCCAGCATGGTACCGAGATAGGATGTTACCTGTGCAACAAGTCCAGCTGTGAAATTTCCTTGCTACTAAATATTCCACAGTCAACTGTCTGTGGTATTATAACAAAGTGGAAGCAATAGGGTTTGGAGGTTGCTAGGAGAACGGTACTTGTCTGTAATGTGCCAAGTGTAAAGTTTGGTGGAGGGATATTATGGTGTAGAGTTACATATCCATAAGTCTCATTCTATGACACTAATTACAATCATTAAATCATTGAAGTATCAATTACTTGGTAACAGTAACTTGAACGCAGCTGAAATGGGACATGCTTCAAAGTTAACGTTTTGTTGTGTTGCTGGTTTTGAAGGACAAAGGATGAAATTTTTGAAAATCCTCCTGTTTTGCAAACACTCTATCCAAGAAGCTAATCATCTTCTTCCATTTGATCTGTTTTTGTCCTCCACTTGTCAGTCTTACTTCTATTTACAAAGTCCTTGTATGTTTTAAAGCTTGTCTGAGAGGTTTGCACTTCAAGATCTGTTGTTTCCCACCAGACCCAATATATAGGTAATGAAAAGTACAGAGTATAAAAATAAGGCTTTGCTTGTGAGTGTGCATGCACTGGTTGTATGCAGGCAAGTCGGAGGCTTTTTCTGATACAAAATACAAATCATATTCCCCTCTTCCTGTACTATAAGGATTATCTGGCAGCATTGTATGTGCACTGGGGACTGCTGGGAGTGCAAAAACATTTTTCATAAAATTTGAGAGATACAGAATACCTTCAACCTTAACATAAAAATAGGATTGATAGAACCTTACCATATGAACAACATGAGGATGAAGATATATAGTGGCTGTGGCTTAAAATATATATGTAGTACCAGTCAAAAATGATTTTTTTTTTCTGTAAACTATGAAGAAATACATATGGAATAATTTACTGAACAAAAAAGTGTTAAACAAACTAGAATGTTTCATATTTTAGATTCTTCAAAGTAGTCATGTGCTCATGACCATTTTAGCTACAGCTCTCTGATTTGAAGATTGCCCTGAATTCATTGCTATGTTTACTAATGTTCATGTTAAAAGAATCTGTAGATTTCTTACAGTCTAACAAGGTCATAAAATGTTAAAACCTTTGTTCATATTCAGTCTATATAAATGGTTTAGAATGTAATACCTTAAAAAAAAATACTATTCAACACTAGGAGTGCACACTAGTAAAGAAGAGTCAGACCATAGGATGGGATAATTTTAACATTTTTATTAATTTCACCATAATTGTTCTGCTGCCTCTTTGTGTATTCCCCAGAAACCATGGCTACAGCATGGGTCAGTGGATGGTGTTTTTTAGAGGAAGTGCAGGCTTACCTGTCTTTATAGACATGCGGTGAATTATGGGTAATGTGGAATAAACTATCTGGAACCTTTCTAGGGGGTAAACCAGTCTAAATGGGTATATAGTATCATTCGTATGTATACTAATTAATGAAATATTGTCATGTTTAATGTGCTGTTTGCAGAATGTGAGTGAGTGTTGTCTAGTTAAATGGAATTTTTTTTCCACAACGAATGTTAATTGTGAATATCCCCTGCACTTTCAAATAGTCTGATCCATTATGTTAAAAGAGGATTGATTGTGCTTTTTCCTCTTTCTTTTGGGTGTTTTTGGCTGAGCTCAGGGACTTTCACTGAAAATATACATAATTTTTTTTTCTGGCTGTAAATATTTTCAAAATACCAACTCTACAAGAGTTAATAAATTAGCTAGTTTTGCCTACTCCTCGCCTTGCCTTTGGTCACACCCTCACACCTTGTCAAGAGTTAATTTCTTGAATTACTTGCCCTCTCATTTGTGTTGTGAAGAGGTAGAGTTGGTATACATTGAATAGCTCAGCACCCCTGGGAACTCCTTCAAGACTATTGGAAAACCATTTCAGGTGATAACCCCATGAACTGAGACAATGCCAAGGGTGCGCAAAGCTGTAATCAAAGCAAAAGGTCCCTACTTTGAAGAATCTAAAATCTGAAACATATTTTGGTTTGTTTAACACTTTTAAGTTTAGTACATGATTCCTTATGTGTTCCTTCATAGTCTGGATGACTTATTGTCCTATTGACCTATTGTATGAGTATTAATATACAATGTAGAAAAAAAAAGAAAAAAATCAAAACATTGAATGAGAAGGTGTGTCCTGACTGGTACTATATATATATATATCTATATCTATATCTATATCTATATATATATATATATTTTTTTTTTTTATATTATTATTTTTTTTTACCATGGCCAAATGAATAGTTCAAGAACCTGCATGTCAGTTTGTTGCTGAACTCAGCATTTCTGCCAAAGTGACTGATGCAGATGAGAAAGTATTCAGGTCAGCTCTAAGTCAAGTGAGGTCTCTGCACTTATGAGTGCTATCTGTTATTGTCTGGTAAATAGAAGGTTAAGTATGTAACCTTGGATACAGGCTCCCCAAAACTGGTCAATTAAAGATCACATTTACACAGAAAAAAACACATTTATTTCTGGGTTTTGCCTTGGTTGAATTTATGAACTCAAAAGCTTTTTCATTTTGTATTTTTTAAATCTAATTTTTGCTTTTTACTCACGTACACACTTGGTTTAGTGCTCAGCCATTTGTCTGTGTTTGACCATGCCTTGTCTCAGGTTTTGGATTTGTTTGCCTGTTGATTTGAAAGTAAAGCACCTCTGTGCAACTACTGCCTGACAGTTACATTCATACCGTTTGTAAAACCATAATCACTGTGGGAAAAATGTTACCATAGTATCATGTTACATTCATATTATGTTTTATATTGATTAGTGATGGGCTAATAGATGTCTGGGTAGAACCATTATGAGCATAATTACAAATTCCTTTCATAGATCACTGAAAAAAACCTCTAATTTTGTTCAGACACCTTGCTAATTTGACTGGACACGTGAGGTGTATCATTTGAAATATCCTAATTTGGTCCAAAATTTCACTTGCATAACCACCTGCCAAGAGCCACTCTTAGAAAAACAAGAAAAAAAGCTGAGACTACAGTGTATTTATATGACAGGTAATAGAAATGGGTGCATTTAACAAAAATGCAGGTGGATTAAGGATTCAAAACACCTTTTAATGGCACTTCAGAGGTGTCTATAAGTGCCATTAAAAGGTGTTTTGAATCCTTATACTTCAGAATGGATGAGAGTGAAGGATGAAGCATGTTTGTATCATTTCACAGTGAAGCATGTTTGTATCATTTCAAGGTCTCTGAGACTGGTTAGAGCTATCCCCTAATAAATATCAGATAAATAAATATCTGAGCCAGAGGCTGCAGGTGATTTACAGGGCCTTGTGTAACCTTGTCCCCTGTTATTCTAACTTTATTTGCACATAGGAAAAACATAGCTGACGTATTTCTCCATAGCCTTATGATCCACTGTAGAAAGGTGGTAGGTCAGAATATTTGTGGTATTATGCTCTATTGAACAGTCATTAGGGGTCATGTGGGGGAAATGCAGTGGCCCTTCCATTATTAAAAACCTGATCTTGGGCTGAGACTACTATCTGGATATGGTCAGTCTTTCCAATGAAGCAGGTAAAAGTACAAACAGTGGTTTCATGATGCAAGGTTCAAAACAGTAGTCACATGGTCAAAACATCAAATTCAGATTTTCCCAGCATAAGTGAGGGGTGTGCTTTCATAGCCAAGAAAAATGTAAGATAACAGGTATGAGATTATGAAAGACAATGGTCATCTCAGGATTGCTGCTGTTTCTCTTCTTGAGACAGGTAGGGCCTCTTAGCATCATTTCAAGAAGCTGAGTGGGAGCATGAGGATGATCTTCAAGAGCTGATCTTGTTTGTCAGTGTTCAAGAAGGAGGTTGTCCTGGATTAGGAGTTCGATAAGAGGGTCTATAAGAGGAGTTAAGAGAATGGATACATTGGTTGGAGATTCATCCCAGTAAGGCAGTTCATCAACTGGGTCAGGGTGAATACCTTCTTACAGGATACTAAAAGGGCTACCTTGTTTCAGTCACTACTGATGTCATACTTTGGTGCCAAACCTGACACTTGTGAGACACAAGTGAAACTAAAAGTCACAGGATCTACACTCACAAGAATGATCCTGAAATGAAATTTAGGAAATAAGACTGAAAGAGTCCTAAGAAAAGCTAAGAATATTTCTCACCACTTCACCCCTTTTGTTTCAGATAGTGTTAGCATCCTCTTTGATAACAACAAATGTAGAATTCTATATGAGAAGAGTTGGAACTTGGAGGATGTCTGGAAAAAACTTTAGGCACAGGAGCTCATTTACAGTGGCACTGAAGGTGATGAACTGTTGCTGTCACTGTAGGAAAAACAGTGTTTTTCTGCTCTAATATCAAATAACATAGAATATAGAATATATGCAGTGTCCAGAAACAGGAAACCTTTCCCCTTCCCAAGGATATAAAAGGGTTCCTTTTTTATTATTAATATTTTTCACATACACATAAAATGAAAATACAAAATATAGAATAAACCACAGAAATGTATGATAACTTCTACATTTATGTTATTTCTCTCATTTCTTCTCCTATGAAGAATTGAATTGAAAGAACTATGCATATTTTCAACATCTAACAAAGAATTCAATCACTTCAAATCAATAATTTTAAATAGCAAAAATAAGGAGTAGCTCTTGACTAATAATGCAGCACTGTTATTTTTACAACAAAGCCACTAATAGCAACAGACTTTAATGCTTGCACAGCCTCTGCATCTTAGCACTTTGTCAGAGACACCAGTACAAACTGAGACTATTATTAACTCTTGGTCCCTCTGCTCCTTAACAAGGTGTAGTAAATATTTAGTAGGCTGACCTCAGGTTCTTAGCACGTATCAAGCTCTGTCATGAGTAGTGTGTTCTGAGTTGAACTGCAGTGTGGATCAAATAGATTTTCTGCCTGAACCAACATGCCAGGCCCTAGAGAGTCTTCTGTCTCACACTGCCTCTCCACACACTTACCTGTCTACTCATTCTCCCATCTGGAAAACATTAAGGTTTGATAAAACCAGCAAATCTAGAATACTTAGTGAATGACTTCAGTACAAATACAGAAAATGCTGTATATATACTGTACTGAACACTGTATAGATCACAGAGCAAATTGTGAGTACCCATATACCCTTATAACGTTTACATTTCCTTAACGTTTGTTCTGTAAGTAACATTTCCTTGCCCACCAAAAAAACCCAAATATGTACAATCAATCATATTTAACTGTATTTAACTACAGATTACAATAATTCACAATCACTGCCATTATATTTGCAAGAAAACATGAACATGTCTGGAATTTGATCAGTCAGTGAAAAACACTTCATAACAAAAGGACCAACAACAATACTTATTAACACTTTAAAAATGTGTGTGACTGTTTATTTTAAGTAAAAACATTCCAATAGGAATGTCTGAAACTTGATTACTGTAATTAGTCACAACATATTTGTCTTTCAATTGTTATCAGTGCAAAGTTCAAAAGCCAGCGTCTCTGATCGCATGCTTAACTTGCACATCTGTGAAGGAAACATTAATGCTGAAAGATACATACAGGCACCGGCTCTCCAGTGACCCTGAAAAGGAAAAAGCGGCCAAGAAGATGAATGAATGAATGAATGAATGAATATTTGCAAAAAAAAAATACGTTTTATGCATTTGAACATTAAATATCTTGTTTTTGTAGTGTATTTAATTGAATATGGGTTGCAATTATCAAAAAGGATTTGCAAATCATCATTTTTATTTATGTTTTACACATTTATGTCCCAAATTCATTGGAATTGCGGTTGTAATTTGGAAGTCATTAAAAGAACATTACATTTGACAGACTAATCTTCATCTGAACATATGTAGTATGCAAGCAAAAACTGAGTATAAACCTCTCAAACATAGAAGGTGAGCCTCAGAGAGAAGCCTGGAGCTAGGAATGCCTTTTATATTCTGTAAATAAGAAGCTTCACATTCAGTTTTGTAAACATAGACATTGAAATGTAAAAGAAATTGTTAGGGTGGGCTATAAAGCAGATCTCCCACTGCACATAATATAAATAAACACCCCCCAAAGCATAACAGATCCGCTGCCCTTTTTTTTAATTTGTCAGTATAGAACAGCAACATGGGAAATCACAACATGACATGCAGAACTCTGTTAGCACACACACACACACACACACACACACACACACACACACACAAAAGAACTCTCATGTATAAGGATGCTGTCAATGTTACTGTGTTTAAAAAAAAAAACTTTCTTTATTCTGTTTCCCTGTTTCCCTCATTTCTTCATGTGTCAGTGATGTCTCATACCTCACTGCTTCAGCCACCTACTGGTTAATACAAAAGCTAATCCTCATGTAGAAATACTGGCATGTTAAAAAAAAAAGTCTTTGCCAGTTCTAGTTTGAGAATTGCCTGTCTCTTACAATGTTTCCCCTGACACCAAGACATCCGATTACACCTTAATAACAAGGCCTTCCTAATAGTCTTAATAGTTATAATAGTCTTTAGAGCAGGCAAACCAAAAAAATATGCTGTGCAAGGAATTATATTTGAAAAGGAAAGATATTAAGACTTCTTACTGAAGCTCCCAAAGAACACTGAGATGTGATTTAACACAGCTGTTCATTTCATTGAGATATACAGGGGTTAGACAATGAAACTGAAACACCTGTCATTTTAGTGTGGGAGGTTTCATGGCTAAATTGGACCAG
>JAOVVG010000042.1:13892221-13903626 GCA_028566375.1 Leptodoras nelsoni | reverse complement strand
TTAAAATCCCTCTGACCACTGTGCAGGACTTGTATATGTCATTCCCAAGACGAATTGACGCTGTATTGGCCACAAAATGAGGCCCTACTCCATACTAATAAATTATTGTGGTCTAAAATGACAGGTGTTCTGTATATAACCCCTGTATATACAGTTATTACGTTTTTCCATTTAAGAGACTGACTCACGAAGCAGCAGTGTATCAAAACAGCTACATTCAGTTTCAGACACAACTACTACATTTTACACTATTTCCAACTATAACAACTTATAATAATAATAACTTATTATGTTCAGTTTTATTATCAGTCTAGGTATTGCATCTTGAAAAGTGACAGTTGTGTAAATGTGTCTAGAATGCTGCCATGCTTGTTGGCTGAAATATATGTACTGTATATGGTATCTGTCATGTGTATTACAGGAAACAAACACAACACAGAAGATATTGAAGATGAGCAATATGATGAAGATGCTCAAGAAAGTGTTCCCATAGAGAACGAGAGCTACGTGAACTTTAGGAAGAGGATGGAGAAAAAAATTGAGATAAGAGCTGAAGAGGTTCTGCAGGAGAACAAGAAGCTTTGTAGAGAGTTCAGGAGAAAATTGGTAACCCCTTTTTTGCATGTGATCAGTCACTTTATACCCATCTTACTAACTCTATAGAGAGTTTGTCTTTGTATGCCTGGAACCAAGAAAAATACATACCATGTATTAATTCTTATGTCTCTGCCAGTCTTCCAGGCGCTATGTGTCAATGCAGGAGCAGAGGGTCAAGCTGCCTGTGTGGGAGAAGAGACAGAATATTCTAAATGCTCTGGAGAAAAATCAGGTTCTGGTGATCAGTGGCATGACTGGGTATGTTGGAAAATATGACATGTTATAGGTCGTATTAATACAGGCTATTTTGAGTGAGGTGTATGTTTAATCTCAGGTGTGGTAAGACCACTCAGATCCCTCAGTTTATCCTGGATGACACACTGAGTGGACAACAGAGTGTAGCCAACATCTTATGCACTCAGCCTCGTCGGATCTCTGCAATTGCCGTGGCAACTAGGGTTGCTCAGGAACGGGCCGAGACTCTGGGCTACTCCACTGGATACCAGATCCGTTTGGAGACTGTCAGAGTAACTATCTCTCTCTCTCTCTCTCACACACACACACACACACACACACACACACACACACACACACACACACAAGTACATAACTCTGACATACATTTAAGGTATCAGATCTATGTGGCATTTAATAGAGCAATACAAGCTGTGTATGCAGGGTTGCTAGGGTTTACACAATTAGGCTAGTTCTTGAAGCAGGTTGAACTAGCCAGGAATGGTGAAGATAACAAATGGTACACGTGGTGTTTTTGCTGTGTTTGCAGTTTTAAATCATAATGAAAATTTTATTTTTATATAAGTATATCAATTTATGCAAACAAAGGCAGTCACAAACAAAGGATAGTGAAAGTGTTGTTTGAGTATCTACTATATTTCAGTTGTAAATTATATTTAAATATATTTTTAGGCTAGTAATAGGGAGTTTTGTGCAGTTTTTGGGTGGAAATCTTGCTGAACCTGGCAACCCTTTGTGTGTGTGTGTGTGTGTGTCCAGTCCTCCAGCACTAGGCTGCTGTTCTGCACCACTGGTGTGTTGTTGCGCAGACTAGAGAAAGACACTCAACTCAGTGGAGTCACACACGTCATAGTAGATGAGGTTCATGAGCGCACAGAAGAAAGGTAAGAGAAGCTGTGCTCGTAAACTCACACATGCACGTAAACACACCTACACAATGAGCACCTTGTGATATCTGCATCACTTCCTGCCTCCCAGTGACTTCCTGCTGCTGGTTTTGAAGGATCTGATGTTGCAAAGGTCTGACTTGAAGATCATCCTAATGAGTGCTACTCTCAATGCTGATCTGTTCTCCCAGTATTTCCACAAGTGTCCCACCATCCACATACCAGGTGAGAACTCTTTTATGTACATTCATATAATGCTTTTAGTGTGCAATTCAGAAATTTATTTCACCCGTACTAATAACATACACTATTCAACTCCAGGACACACTTTCCCAGTGGAACAATTTTTCCTTGAAGATGCCATTCTGATGACCAGGTAAATAAATGCAAATGCATTTTTAACTCTGTCGAACCTTTCATGCAACTTTATATAAATTGCATAGAACGAGAACAAACAACACAGTTTAATAAAACATTTAGCGTCTCAAAAGTTTCCTGAAGTAAAACAAATATTAAAAAGCAATTCATATAAATGGCATAACTATGAGAATAGGCATAAACACTGGTTAAATACTGGAAATAAAGTTGAAACACAGTAAACGTATGTACTAGATTTTCAAACATTTAACACCTGTTGTTATATGAATGTGTGTGTCAGGTATGCGATAGAGGACCGCAGCCCATACCGGCGCTTGGCAAAGCAGAATGGTCCGCCCAATCAAAGGGCTGGGAAAGCACAGCCTGCTATGATGAGCATGGATGATGATGATGATGGCTGGTCATTTAGCTCCTTTGTAAGGAACGATGCAGTCAAAGACTCCATCCCTGACCAGCAACTCAATGTGCAGGAGCTTTCACTCCGATATCCGAGTAAGGAGATGTCCAAATGCACTTGTTCACTTCTTCATTGATACTGAACATTTCAGACATGTTGTAGTGGTGTGGTATAACATTAACATTAATTTATATCCAAAACTAAACATTTTCTTCTTTGTAATGTGTCTGCATCTTGACTCATAAGCTTGCTCGAAACCTGTGGTAAAAACTCTGGCTGCAATGGACCTGGATAAAATCAACATGGATCTTGTGGAGAATCTACTGGAGTGGATTGTAAATAGAGACCACAGTTACCCTCCAGGTAGTCATTTTTATCTATTGTATCTATGCGTGTAAGAAATGCCTGAATCTGGATGAAAAAATCAGTTTTGAAGGCAGATTACATGAACTGTTTCAGTTCCTTGGCTTTTATTGTGTGTTCCTGTGTAGGTGCTGTTCTGGTCTTTTTGCCTGGATTAGCTGAAATAAAGCAGTTATATGAGCAGCTACAAGCCAATAGGATGTTTAACAACAGAAGAGCTAAGAAGTATATATACATATACACACCCACACTTTTATCAATTGAGCAATCTGTGATTTGATGTCTGAAAAATATTGTATAATGTTGGTAGGTGTGTGGTATACCCACTTCACTCCTCTCTGTCCAATGAAGAGCAGCAGGCAGTGTTCACACGACCACCAGAGGGTGTGACCAAAATCATAATCTCTACGAACATTGCAGAGACTTCAGTAACCATTGATGATGTAGTGTATGTCATCGACTCTGGCAGAATGAAAGAGAAGAGGTTTGAACAGCCTTTTGCAGAATAATTCATGTTTAGTATTGTACTGTGAAAATACATTGTTATTTAAACAATCTGCATGTTTAGGTATGATGCCAGTCGCAGCATGGAGAGTCTGGAGGATGTATGGGTGTCTCGTGCTAATGCTTTACAAAGGAAAGGCAGAGCCGGCCGTGTGGCCTCTGGAGTCTGCTTCCATCTGTTCACCAGCCATCGCTTCACTCATCACCTGAGCCAGCAGCAGCTGCCTGAGATCCAGAGAGTGCCACTGGAGCAGCTCTGCCTCAGGTATGTGGTCAGTTCAGGTTTCATAGAATCTCCTGTGACTTGTCAGCAGTGTCCCACTAGCAACCAACACAACATTGAAAATGAAGGTACATGGCAGATGGGGAGGAATACGATGACACATTGTTCTGGCACATGTATGCAGGAGACACTGTAATATGTAGATGTAGAGGGAATGAAACATGACATGCATGCTGTTTTAGGAATGTTATAGAATGTACTGAAATATTTTATTTCTTTTATACCACAGCAATTTTGCCACTGATTACAGCTTTTATATTATAGAATGTCATACTTTTTATCCATTTATGGTTACATTTAATAGCCACAAAACAA
Source organism: Leptodoras nelsoni (assembly GCA_028566375.1). Lineage (NCBI taxonomy): Eukaryota > Metazoa > Chordata > Actinopteri > Siluriformes > Doradidae > Leptodoras > Leptodoras nelsoni. The sequence continues at coordinate 13,899,647 of JAOVVG010000042.1, read as the reverse complement.
GTTAGTTCCTGTTAGTTCCTGAGACTCATTCCATTACTGCTAAAAAAAAAAAACCTCCTCATAGAAAACTTTCCATATCAGCTTTAAATTATGGCACATACTTCAAAGCTGCAGGCTGAAACACCTTATTGTGATGACAGAGATCAGAGGATCAGTTGACAGGAAGTCTATAGTAACTCAAATAAGCACTCTTTTTTTCAAAGACGGTGAGCAGAAAAGCATCTCAGAATGCAAGAACATTTAACCTTGAGGTGGATGGGCTATATAGCAGAAGTCCATATCAGGTTCCACTCCTGTCAGCCATGAACAAAAATCTGAGGCCAACATGGGTCACCCAAACCGGACAGTTAAAGCCTGGAAAAAGACCAGTGTTTTTCGCACCAATCTGTGTACACTCTAAAGATTGTTGTGTGTGAAAATCCCAGAAAATCAGTTTATGAAATACTCAAACCATCCAATCTGATACCAACAATTATTCCACAGTTCAAGTGAAAGAGATCATGTTTTCTGCATTCTGGTGTTTGATGAAACATTAACTTGACCTGCATCTGCATGATTTTATGCATTGTGCTGCTGCGACATGATTGGCTGATTGAATAACTTCCTTAATGAGCAGGTGTACAGGTGTTAGATGGTGATTGTATAGCAGTTACTGTGATAAGTGAATGAATGAACATACTGAATATTTATGACATAACTCAGCCCATGTTCTCTTCTGTTTTAGGATTAAAGTGCTGGAGATGTTCTCCCAGTCTTCCCTGCACTCTGTGTTTTCTCGGCTCATAGAACCTCCAGCACAAGGGAGTCTGGATACGGCTAAGCAGAGACTCTGTGCTCTTGGTGCACTTACTGAAGCCGAGTGTCTCACTCCTCTTGGTTGGCATCTTGCCTGCCTTCCTGTGGACGTGCGCATTGGAAAGTTAATGCTATTGGGTGCCATTTTCCGCTGCCTGGACCCAGCCCTCACCATTGCTGCTAGCTTGGCCTTCAAGAGCCCATTTGTAAGCAAGGATTAGCTTGTGCTTTGATTTCAGTTCTGCAGTCCTCCTCTTTTGTCATCCTTCTACTGTATCTCATTCTCAGGTCTCTCCATGGGATAAAAGAGAGCAAGCTAACGAGAGGAAACTCAGTTTTTCACTTGCCAACAGTGACCATCTTGCTCTGCTACAGGCATATAAGGTTGTTGTAATTCCTATAAAAATGCTTTTTATTATCTTACAAAGGGCTTAATGTTTGCTGAAGTTTAATTACACCAGTGGTTATATAATTGTTTGTGTGTGATAGGGTTGGTGTACTGCAGCACAGAATGGTTCACAGGCTGGCTATTTATACTGCAGAGAGAACTTCCTGTCTATCCGGGGACTACAGGTGAGTCTGGCCATCAGGTGGCTAATTCTTTTCGAATTAAGTTAGTAGAATTGTATCCAAATTGAGGATTTGTGTATATTCACTTGTCTTACAGGAAATAGCATGTCTGAAAAGGCAGTTTGCAGAGCTGCTTTCTGATATTGGCTTTGTAAAGGATGGATTGAAGGTCAAAGACATAGAGAGGATGAGCTCTAAAGGAACAGATGGTGTGCTAGAGGCTACAGGCTATGAGGTAATACTTTGTGCATGCTTATTAAGATATTCATCTCTTTTGAAAGGAAAGAAAGGGCCGTTGGTGTTTGGGATATACAGTGCTGTATAAATGTTAGAATGAGGCTGATTTTGACCAATGCTGACACAAAGTCAAGCTAATAAAATAGTTTTGCTGTGTGTCTGTCACTCTAAAAGGCAAATTTAAACTCTGATAACACAAAGCTGATGTCGGCAATGCTGTGTGCAGCCCTCTATCCCAATGTTGTCCAGGTTAGTATCCTTACCACTTTTTCCAAGTGATGATGATGATGATGCTTTGTGCATTTTCTTGTGAAATATACTTGTGTGTCTGGTAGGTGCGAGCTCCACAGGGGAAATATAAGTTGACAAGTAAAGGGGCTGTGAAGATGCAGCCTAAAGCTGAGGAACTCCGGTTCCTCACTAAAAATGATGGCGCAGTTCACATCCATCCTTCATCTGTCAACTTTATGGTAACATGCCACACAGTTCTGTTCCAGGTGATTTCATACATGTTAAGCACACTGGCTTCAGTCACTGGTTTTCTTCTGTTCAGGTACGTCATTATAGCAGTCCATACCTGGTCTACCATGAGAAAGTGAAGACCAGCCGTGTGTTTATCCGAGACTGCAGCATGGTATGTGTGTATCCCATGGTGCTGTTTGGTGGGGGCCAGGTCAGCGTGGAGCTACAACATGGCGAGTTCATCATCTCTCTGGACGACGGCTGGATTCGATTCACTGCCGCCTCACACGAAGTAAGTGTCAGTGTCTTTGCATTTTACATGCACTTTACATTAAATTCCCTTCAGCTGTACTGTACCAGAATTTACTGTACTGAAATAATGTATCATTTGATATGAAAGAGTTTTTTGTGCATGTAGGTTGCTGAGCTGGTGAAGGAGCTGCGTTGGGAGCTTGACCAGCTCCTGGAAGACAAGATCAAGAACCCAAGCATGGACTTGATCACTTGCCCACGAGGCTCCCGCATCATATACACCATAGTATCTCTTATCTCAACTCAGTAACACGCATGATTGTAGACACATTTCTCACATACATCTGCACTGCATGGAAAGTAATTAAGCATCCAGCATATCCACCAAGTACACCTTTTGTAAACACATCTTTATTTTTATATTTTAAGTGGAAAATACTGCTTTACCCGTTATGTGATTTATTCATGTACTGTAATTTGGATTTGAGTCCATATTGGATATACATAAAAAAGGACTTTGGAACATTACTTGAAAATTAGCATGTATACATTGCTCTTTAGATATTCTCTTATTCTCTGCCTTTTCTCAGTCTGATAGATGTCCTTGAATGTTATTTATAATGATACTAGGACATTTTTCTCAATGTAGGACTACATTTATCAACTAGACACTGATATTAAATAAATTACAATTGTTAGCTCCAAAAAATGAGTTTAAATTCCTTTATCTTTCTTCAGATTAAAAATGTTTAAATGAAACTGATCTGTGAACGTATCTTCATGTTACCCAAATACATGGAAGTGCTTGAAATTTATAATGCAATTTTTCAGACTTTATAGCACACATTTCCCTATAATGAAACCATGGCATTGCCTCAAGTGGCAAGATCGCTGTACTAATTTGTTTTATGTATATTTATGGCTCAGGCAACTGAGAAAGTAAAGCGTGTAGTGTGAGCATACTCCTCTCCCGGTCTCAGCAGTGCTTCAGGAAACTGGGGCTGAAGGGAAGAGAGCACAGTATGACAACATTAATCTGAGTTTTAATGTCTATTACTGTCTCTGTCTTAACATGATTCTGTGAAGATACATCATAAAGAAGTGGAGAAGTGGGTCATTAAGTTGGGAGAATTTTACAGTATCTGTGCAGAATTATAACACCATCTTCTATTTCATTACCTGATTAACAGCATCTGGCCAGTTTTGTGTCTCCAGACAAAAGGCGCTGTGTTTTGGGTATGACGTCCCTCCTTTCCCTCCAACTGTGCCATCCAGGAAGTTGGAGGTATAGAACTGAACGCCAGGCTGGGTGGTGCTCACCTCCAGAATACGCCCTGTCCCAGGATGTACCACTCTGCAACAAGAGCAACAGATGTTTGTTAGCAGATGCAGTCATGGCAGTCATAGTAACAATCAACAAGGACCCATATGGAAGTGAAGATGAGAACAATTTTACCTCGCACATTTCATCTCTTGTTTTGATTGTCCTGGAAGCCAAAGGCAAAAAGTGTGGTCAAACCCAGGGCCAGGAAGTTGCTTGAGTTGAGACCCAAGAAGAACAGGTTTGCGGAGGTCAAAGAGTGAATTTTCTACAGGTCTAATTTCTCCTGTGAAAAGAGATGCATAATGAATTCACTAATCTCACTGAATAGATGTGCTGTAAAATTAACTATGTGTCAAGGTAAAATTTTGAGAAAAGGTAAGTCACTCTATAAATCAGACCTCCCTATAACAGATAACTGATATATGAATGTAATGACTATAATAGTAATGTATAGTTAGGAAATTATGCCATGAGGATCAGTCATTCAAAATAGACCATGTTACAGTCACACCTCTAAAGCAATACACTCAAGCATCTCTATGGGTATCTTATTATTATATATATTATATATATATATATTATTATTTTTTTGTACAGTTTTCTTCCAACTGTTGTGCCTCTGATGGCAAACACAAACTCTATCACCTTTTCTTTAAATAAACACTCTGAAATTGGGATTTTAAATAAAGAGAAACCAAGCTCCAGGTTTTATGGCAGGCTGTCTCTGCAAGCATACACCTGTGCCTAAATTTGGATAAGAATGCAAAATGCACTACACTGCAATACACTAACTTTGGGTTATAAGACGATCTCCCCTCCTTTTTAAAAAAAAAGACCACACATTTGTCAACCATTATGTTCAAAAGCTCATTAATTCAAACATAATTTAAGCATGATCATGTCCAAACTGAAACTGTTCTTTTTCTTGTTTTTCACTTTATTTGTAATTAGAGCTTCCAGGCCTGGCACCAACCTGCACCTGCTACCTTTCAGTCAAGGCCAGGTCACAGATCATGCACACAAACAAATGACTCTGGAAACTTCCATTCTTGTCCTCGTCTGACCTGTTCTCTAATAAAAGGATGGTTTAACTAATTCACTTATTTTCTAATTTTCCAAGTTATCCAAATTATCTTAGACAAACAATGTGCTTTTGCATTGTAGGATGTAAAACAATGTGAAACTACAATGTTTTGTAAAAGGCACAGAAAACAAAAACTGTTTCAATTAAAGACTAAAAATTAAACAGTAAGTAAAGATCTACCTGTAGGGATCATGTTATCATCTACAGGCAGGTATGCCTCTGCTGAGATGCTTACTTCATGGTCATAAATGTCAGGTGCACCCTGAGAACAAAACGAAAAGTAATATTGCTGGTTTTGTTCTTCAAAACAGCTATAAATACTTTTGAATTAATGCTGACTTTCTGCAATTTTGCCAACACCATCAGAAAAAAGGGGCAATTAACTGTATCAATTTCTTATCATTGGGGTGATTTTTGTATTATTAGTATGTATCTTTTACCTAGAAATGAATATTGTGAATATAGTACCCTGTAAAGTTTTAACTCAATAAGGAATGGTACAGTCTAGTACCCATCAGTGAATAGTTGCTGAATCATTACAAATAAAATGTGCTGAAACCGAGGTAAACATCACTGTCAAGTATTTATGGAAGCATTCTGTACACAAGGTCCTGTCTCACCTGTCCCGCCAGGTTGAAATACGAGTGATTGGTCAGGTTGACTGGTGAAGTTTGGTCAGTTTGGGCATGGTACTGTAGACTTAGTGTGTTTTCCTCCAGTGTGTAGGTAACAGAAACCTTTAGGTTGCCAGGATAACCCTCATCACCATCAGGACTCACATGGCTCAGTCTCACTCCATTAAGCACAGGCTCACAACTCCACATAGCCTGAACATTACAGTCCAAATGACAGAATGTAACAAAACTAAGCATGCAGGAGTTGTTTTTAAATAAGACCAGCACACAGTTTCAGACTGGAATGTGTTTATTGATTGTGTCATAGTTTACCTTGGTCAGTTTACTTACCTTATCAAAGCCCCTAATGCCACCATGCAAGGAATTGGGGCCATTATTGATAGCCAGGTTATACACCTTCCCCTCAATTACAAACTGACCCTTAGCAATACGGTTAGCCACTCGCCCTACCACAGCTCCAAAGTAGCGAGGATTAGTGAGATAACCTATAGAGGCAGAAGATTAAAAATTGTTATTCTTTCATTATGCAGTTTAATTTATAGCAGGTTTGAACTTAATGTACAGTGAACTGGCATAAAATACAAGTACTGAAGCCTATACAATATACATAGTAAAGCAACCAATTCCATAATTGGTTATGTCCGTCAGTGCATATACAAAGAGGTACCATGGAAGCTTCTAGAGTTGTTTCCACCATGAGGATGCTATCACGATTTTGCTATTTTCAACGTGGTTTAACAGTTGGAGCTCATGAGATGGGTCATAGCATTTCTGAGGTAGAAGCAAAGTTTGGATTTTCACATATAAGCATTTTTACATTTACGGCATTTGGCAGACACTCTTATCCAGAGTGACTTACATTCATCTCTTTTTATACAACTGAGCAGTTGAGGGTTAAGGGCCTTGCTCAAGGGCCCAACAGTGGCAGCTTGGTGGTGCTGGGGCTTGAACCTCCAACCTTCTGTTCAGTTACCCAACACCATTGAGCCACCCCATTAACCATTGAGCCACCTCAACCCATTTCAAGGGTGCACAGAGACTATAAGAACAGTGACAATAAGAAGGTGACCAGCATCGTCTGGCAAGAATCGTTTCACGCGATAGGTGCATAACACTGCCTCAAGGAACATCGGAATTCAACGCTGGGGCTTCACCAAACATCAGCCTAAGGACTGTGCAACATTCCCTCCGACATCCCATGGGGGACCTACCAAGTATTAACTGGTATACAAGTTTTTTCTGGTACTTCAGTGTACATATTTAATGATAACAGTAGGTTATACCCCTGTAAAAAAGAAAGTGTATAAAATTTATATCACATTATTTTAAGTGTTACATTGTTGACTAAAGTACACAGGGATAGAAGCAACCTAAACTTTATATATTGTGTAACACTGTTTCCTCTGTCACCTGCAAAAACCTCGACCTTTGGCAGCTGCACATTAAAGTGCATACTGTTAGATTAACTCAGAAATAAGTGTTCATGAGTGCAGGGAATTTGGAAAATCATATAATGAACAGTATAAAGATTCTTTCCAGTGATCCATCTAAAAGTGATTTACTAATGAAAAACCTGTGGTGAACTTACTTTCCAGATCATCAAAGCCTAAAACTATATCCGCACTTTCTCCTTTCCGGTCAAGTGTTTTGATGGCGGTTATAACGCAGCCCACAGAGATGATTTCTACACTCACACTCTTGGATCGCAGTGTCCATTTTTCTACAGCGCGCTCACCAGATACTAAAGTTAACACATCTTTCTTCACCTCACACATCTCGCATAAGTCTGTTAGCATAAACAACCAGAAGGCACTTGCCGACAACAGAGCTCACAATCTGAACCAGCTATATGCTGACTCTTTGAACCGACTCTTTGAACCGACTCTTTGGCTGTAGTACAACTGTAGTTAACGAGTGAAATATATTTGCATGTATTTTGCAATTGCAAGATTTATGACAAGTGAAACAAGTGCAACCAACAAAATTGGCTGATTTTTGGGGGAAATTGCAGTGAGCTGGTTGAGAACAGAAAGAGTCAACTCTTCTCCATGAGTGAACAAAATGACA
>JAOVVG010000042.1:13869931-13884536 GCA_028566375.1 Leptodoras nelsoni | reverse complement strand
CGCTTTGCATTGCGCTTGGTGATATAAGGCTTGGATGCAGCTGCTCGGCCATGGAAACCCATTCCATGAAGCTCTCTGTGCATTGTTCTTCAGCTAACCTGAAGGCCATTTGAAGTTTGCAGGTCTGTAGTGATTGACTCTTCAGAAAGTTGGTGACCTCTGTGCACTATGCACCTCGGCATCCCATTCTTTGAGAGCGACCCATTCTTTCACAAATTTTTGTAGAAGCAGTCTGCATGCCTAGGTAGGTCTCCCACGGGATCTTGGAGGGAACATTGCACAGGGAATGTCCAAGCCATTCTTCGAGTCACAGTACACAAAATGAAATGCTCATACATGAAAATCCAAAACTTTGCTTCTACCTCTGAAATGCTATGACCCATCTCATGAGCTCCAACTATTAAACTGGGTTGAACATTGTAAAATCGTGATAATTTGCCATTCTCTTGGTGAAAACAGCTCTAGAAGCTTCTGTAGATGTCTTTTGCTTTATGTATGCACTGGTACTTCAGTGTACATATGTAAACAAGTCTAGCTAGTGTGTATCATATAGATTAATACTACTATTAATAAGATATCTGTATATCTATCTATATGATATTCAAAGTAGCTGTCAAATACATGTGGATTTAAAGAAATGTGCAAATAAGATATATAAGAATGTGCAGATGCAAATGATAATAAGTCCAGTACGTAGTCCATAGTGTCAAAGGTGTATTGCAGTAATTAAGCGAAACCACAATCTGAAACTTGATGTTATGATGATCAAAATGTAAACTCCTTATTCCCTGCAGATTCCACTGCAGTCGGATTAGCTGTCAAATTAGATGAACTTGGAGTAATCAAACTGCAGGAGATCAGGAACAAAAGTGTACAGTGAGTGTGGGTTAGGAGTGTTATGATGTTAGAGGTGTAGAGCAGGTGCTTTCAGAAGAGAATTCTGCAAGAGGTTCTTGAAGATGGAGAAGGATGCCCTGCTCTGATGGCATCTGGTAGCTTGTTCCACCATCAGGAAACCACAAACAAGAAAAGGACTAAGACTGCCTTGTGTGAAGGGGTTGCAGTGCCAGACAATGTTCCTTGGAGAAACGCAGAGGCTGAGAAGGAGCCTAGGCCTGTATGATAGAGTTCAAGCAGATGGATGCAGACCCAGTAGTCACTCTATAGGTAAGAATTAGGGGTAGGAGGGCACTGCAGTAGTCAAGGCAAGAGATTACTATGGCATCCACCAAGAGTTGGGTAACAGTCAGGTAAGGCCTGATTTTCCTAATGTTATATAGTGCAAAGTGGCACAACTCCAAGAGAGATGCAGCATGGTCGGTGAAAGACAGCTGGTCATCAAATCATGATACCCAGGTTTCTGACAACTTTGGTTGGGTTGAGACAGATGATTAAAAAAAAAAAAACTCCTAAAAAAACTTAAGGTTAACGAAATGCTTGCTTGTTTTGACTTAAATTAATGGTTTCTTGTATTACCCGTGATGCCATTTGACTACCTACTATCTCCACCCAAAGAGACCAATACATGAGTGCTTTAGTCCATCCAGCTGTCTCAGCCAAGCAATATGGCAATTGCAATCATGTGGTTATACTCAATAATGGCACGCCACGACAAGGCTGTAAGCATGATGCCACAGGTTGAGTGCAACAGATAAACACAGCCATGCCGATATTCAGTATATTTGCACCAATTGAGTGCAATATTGCTTAAACTCCAGACTTATAAATAAGAAATTAATAACGGGTAACTTAACTTCCATACACAGTATGGCTAATATGACTATAATTATTCATTTTTGCTCTGCAAATGGAAATAGATTCCAATGTACAATGATTTGTACACTCACTGTTTTGTTTGTGTTTTTAGGGCCTTTTTATTACTAAATACTAAAAAAATGCAGCATCAACCAACAAATTAGCACCAGAATTGCTAAACACATGACGGGCATTGCAATATTTAACTTTTCAGCTGTCCCTTAAGTAAAAGGTACATCCAACCAACAGAAAAATATGGAATATGTTCAGTTTGAAGCTATGAATGATTGAACAATAAAATAAAGTAACATTTTCCATTGCTAGTGTGTTGCACATATTATAGATAGTTTTTCAGCAAAAGATTATTTGCTTTGGGCCAGGGCTAGACTACACTGAAATTATGAGATTATATATGGCAACCTTTTTTATTAAAGGTGATGCTGCCAAATGCAAGTAAACAAATACATTTAGTAAGTTTGTAATGATCCTACTGAAAGAAATCTTTTATTTACAAGAAATTATTTTGTGACCCTGACTTTCTTGTAGTCCTGAAGTTTTCTCTCTTGAACTGAATAATGGACATCTTGAAAAAATGTGATATTTTTACAGTCATCAGGTTACTTTGTTCATGTGAATGCCTCCATTGTCATTATATGCACACTTGTTAATTGGGTGTAGTGTGTTGGAAAGTGTCTTGGTATTTGTGAACCAGCCCATGACGTCAAGCAGTTTGATAAAGGGAGGTGTGAGAACAGAATATGGATTGTTGAGCTAGCCCTTTTAAAATGTTGAGGAGCACTTGCTTAATTGAATTTGAACAATAATTTTACACTTTTCAGGCTGCCATGACTTCTGTACCACTCAGCAGATGCTTTTGATCTTCTAGAAGCAAGTGAAGGACTCCATAGTTATTAATATGCACTTGGTCTGAATTCTGTCTTCTATAAATAACCTGTCACTGTTGCATGTATGGCTCTGTGCCATTCTGTTGAGTTCTTCATTACCATTATTCAGTCTTCATTACCAACATTCAGTCTTTTTTTTCCCTTTATTCTTCTTTTCAGCAGTCATTTATATTGTTATGCTATTTATGTGAATGTATAGTATAAAGTGGGAGTAACATTGTGGCCAGAACTGTGGTGCATTACAGGATCTCTCTGCACTGGACTACATAATATGCAAATAGATCTAGTACTATGGTGTCCAACCTAATCCACAAAGGGCTGTTGTGGGTGCAGGTTTTCCTTCCATTCAATCACTGGATCTAATAAATGGGTCTTGACTTTCAGGAGTGTGTGACTTCTGCTTGGCTGGAAAGAAAACCTGCAGCCACACAAGACTGGACACCACTGATCTAGCATAAGACAGGAGCCATGTACAAGGCTTTATTTTCAGTAAAAAATAGAGGTTTTCATTGTTGGCCTTGCAGCACTGGTTTTATTTATGATCATATTTATGCCAACAAAACATCTGTATATCTTGTATTATTTACACAGATATGACTGGGGTAGAGGAGGTGCCACTGTGTCGTCCTTCTCATAGTTCAAGTAGGGTGCATGAGTTAAGCCCCAACACAAATGGAGCTGCTCCTTGTGCTGTGGAGGAAGATCTCAAACCTGAGGAGGAAGAGCTAGTCACAGAAGGAGCTCGGCCAATACAGATTGTCGTTGCAAATGAAGACGATCATAAATTTGAATTAGATGCTGTGGCATTGGAGAAGATCCTAATGCAAGATCATATCAAGGACCTCAATGTGGTTGTGCTTTCTGTGGCTGGTGCTTTTCGCAAGGGCAAATCCTTCCTGCTGGACTTCATGCTACGTTATATGCACAATCAGGTTAGAAATGTATGCTCCAGAATGTTATGCTCATGGCCATGAAATCATCTGCATGCATATGTATGGCCCTTATCTTCACTGGTATGCCATGACTGTTTCCCTGAAGCACAAAACCAGCCTGGCCTGTTAACGTTCTTCTGTATAAAAAGGCAGTTATAAGCATGCCGGTCTTGTTCTTGTCATGTTCTCTAGTCATCTGAGTCATGGATGGGAGGAGATGATGAGCCACTAACAGGTTTCTCCTGGAGGGGGGGTTGTGAGAGAGAAACAACAGGAATACAGGCCTGGAGTGAAGTGTTTGTGGTGGAAAAGACTGATGGCAGTAAGGTGAGATGTTCCATATTTACTCATCTGCTTAAGTCACAACTTGTTTGTTCTTAGTTAGTGTTTAATCAAAGCTTCTTACTCTAGGTTGCGGTCCTGCTGGTTGATACTCAGGGAGCATTTGACAGTCAGTCTACTATTAAAGACTGTGCTACGGTTTTTGCCCTCAGCACTATGACCAGCTCCATACAGGTGTGTTTAACAAGGACAGCGAAAAGCTCACCTGCCTTATGTACTCAGGCACATTTGCAAGTCCTTATAACAACTGGGTGTGTGTGTGTTTACTAAAGTGCTTGCAATGCATTCCTTTTGTTTGCACTAGGTTTATAATCTTTCACAGAATATTCAAGAAGATGACCTGCAGCATCTCCAGGTATGTGATCTGTGTATGTGTGGTGACTTGGGAAAACCCTTTTTTTCTGTGATTTGCATAGAAAATCACATTTTCCTAAACTGAAAATTTTCCCTTTATCATCAACATTTACATCAGTCTCTTACATATCACCTGAGGTAAAAGTCAGTCATAGCTTTCAAACACAAGCATCGTTTTAGACTTTTCACTTTTCTCAGTTTTTCTCTATTTATGTCTGTTTTCCAATGGCATATAACTATTTCAGATTGTGAGAAAAATACACATGGCTAGCACTAGGTTCTCTATCTTTATTTACTGCTACATTGGTTACCCTTGTTCCTCACCCAACATGACCTTTGCAGAACAATAGCCTAGGCAAGGTTAGAAAGTATTCTAACTTTGTTTTGGTAAAATACATTTACATTTCTAGATGCAAAGCACATATGGACCTGGCTTGTAATGCTCAAACTCACTCACACACATCTAACAATAATATCCACAAGGGAGTGCTTTGGTGCTTCACATCCAATGGCACTGTGTCCTTGTTTTAAAGTAGGGATGTCCAAGTACACTTTATGGCCAAAAGTTTGTGGACACCTGACCCATCACACTCAGATGTGCTTTTTGATCATACTATTCCAGATGTAGTCCCCTTTTTTGTTATAATAAGCCTTACCAGAAGCTTGAATCTTTCCACTATATTTTGGAGCATGGCTGAGGGGATTTGTCTTCAACCTCAAGACTATTAGTGGGCTTAGGCACTAATATAAGACTATGAGGCCCTGGGGAATCAGTGTTCCCAGGTGTTCAGTGGGGCTGAGGTCAGGGCTTTGTGTAGGCCACTTGAGTTCTTTCATTCCTGCCTTGGCAAACCATGTCTTCATGGAACTCACTTTTTGAAGAGGAGCATTGTAAGGCTGAAACATTTTTGAGCATCATAGTTCATACAAAGCATTCTATACAATTGTGTATACAGTACAATTCTATACAAAAAATGTGTTTACAACTTTTGAGTAACACTTTGGGGGTAATCCCACATATAGGTGTGATGGTCAGGTGTCCACAAACACTTTCTTCTGACAGATTTCAAAGACATACAAGACATTTATGTTATGATCTGCCTGTCAGATTAGAACAGGACATGTATCTTTCTCTACCACATATCCAGCCCTTGGTTACAATTGTTTGCAATCTTGTGTGTGCCATATTAAGTGAAGTAATAAAAAAGTATGGTGGCACAGTGATGCATCGGGTAATGTTGCTGCCTCAGTATTCCAAGATCTCCAGTTTCTTCCCACTTCCCTAAATGCTGTTAGATGGATACTCTAAATTGCTCTTAGTTGTAAATGAAGTGTACACTTAGCGTTCTGTGGTGTCCGATCCAGGGTGCGTTTCCATTTCACACCCACTGTTCTAAGGATTTTCAGTAACCAGTTTATTGGGTAGGGCAACTCGGTGGGTAGCACCGTCGCCTCACAGCAAGAAGGTCCCGTGTTCGATCCCCGGGTGGGACAGTCTGGGTCCTTTCTGTGTGGAGTCTGCATTTTCTCCCTGTGTCTGCGTGGGTTTACTCCGGGTACTCCGGTTTCCTCCCACAGTCCAAAGACATGCACGTTAGGTTGATTGGTGTCTCTAAAGTTGCCCTAGTGTGTGAGTGTGTGTGTGCCCTACGATGGATTGTTGCCTGTCTAGGGTTGTTCCTGCCTTGCGCCCTATGCTGCCTTGCGCCCTATGCTGCCAGCTAGGCACCGGCTCTCCCGTGACCCTTGAAAGGAATAAGCGGTCAAGGAAATTGATGAATGAATGAGTTTATTGGGTATGTCTAGTTTATACCTGCTTGTACTATGTAGCAGATTGGCTGTAGTTGACATTTATGTTTGATGTAAATGCAGAAAATGACCAATAATTGCAGATATGGATCAAGCTGATTGCTGTGTGACTATAAGGATATTTCGGTGCATCTGAAGCTCTCTCAAAAGCCCACTGTCTTCAAAGACTTGTTTTTCACACTGCAGTGATATCATGATGTGGCATTGTAATAAAAAAATAATTGAATGGATTTAGCCTTTTTTTCCCTCTCAGTGCAAGGAGGTACACAACCTAATTGAAAAAAACTAATTAATGGCTCAGGTGATTGTAGGTTTCAAATTCAGTTGTAACAGTTATTTATTATGCTATTGCTTGGTTGAATTAAAAGGCTTTGCTTTTGTATGGTTGATGCTATTCTGTTGACCGTTATGTATATTATGTTGCAATACCAAAAAGATAGTTAGCATGATTTCTGAAGCACTTGGCCTTGGGTCTGTCCTACTTTCTGCACATTCTTAGGCTATCTTTCTATTTGAATCCATTAAATGCTATGGTGGAACCAGAATATTTGGTCAAACATCATTCTTAAATGTCCAAGCATTTTGACTATATTACCGTTAAAAATTTACAATATTATTGTTAGTAGTGTTCATCAATCCACACCAACACTAAAAGACACTGAGCTTGTTTATGGAGCAGGCAGTCAAAACCATTCTACTTTAGCTTGAATCTGATTTGATTTAAGAATAATCCTGCTGCTGATATTAGTTTCTACAAGTCTTTTTTATACATGTCCTTTTTGTAGCTTTTTACAGAATATGGTCGTCTGGCAATGGAGGAGATCTATGAAAAGCCGTTTCAGGTAATAAACACGTTGATTTGTACATTGGGTGGGTTATAGCTTGTTCAGCAAATGAATTGATCATGCTTTGTCTTTCCTTGTTTAATATGTTTGTCTGGGCTGATCTGAATGAGTTTCTTTTTCCCCCAGAAACTTCTGTTTCTGATCAGAGACTGGTGCTACCCCTATGAGCATGAGTATGGAATTCATGGAGGTAATCGCTTCTTGGAACGGCGCTTACAGGTGAGTTCTGGAGAGTAAATGGGTTTTGTTGTACATCCAGAAGTTATACTAGATGTATTTGTATTGATTGTGTAGCTGAAGCAGAACCAGCATGAGGAGCTACAGAACGTGAGGAAGCACATCCACTCATGTTTCTCAAGCATTGATTGTTTTCTGCTGCCTCATCCAGGCCTGAAGGTTGCAATTAACCCCTACTTTGATGGCAGACTGAAAGGTTGTAATAATCTTCCTTACTAAACAAAATGCACCCAAACACAAAACAACAGTGCTTTAATCTTGCAGTACGTTTTGCAGATATTGATAGGGATTTTAAGAAGGAGCTGCAGAACCTGGTGCCTTTGCTACTGGCCCCTGAGAACCTGGTGGAGAAAGAAATTAATGGGGCCAAGGTGACATGCAAGGACCTACTGGAGTATTTCAAGGTTAGGCTTAATTTTATAAACCTATAAAGTATAAACATAATTTCCATTGTATTTATTGCTATAAACATGGTAGTAATGTCATGTACTAAATCAGGAAATCTTGACTTGGAAATATAGCCTCTTGACAACAATTTGCCCTTTATCTCAGGGCTCCATGAGCAGTCACATTGCATGATCATGGAATCCTAAAGTCCTAATTAGTGATAGTAATTAGGACTTTAGGATTCCATGATCATGCAATGTGACTTTTTGTAAAAAAATGATTAATGTACTGCATGGTGATGCATTGAATAACGTTACCACCTCACATCTTCATGGTCCTGGCTTTGACCCGGAGCTTGGGTTACTATCTGTACAGAGTTTTGCATTTTCTCACCATTTGTGTAGTTGAGTCTCCTCCCACTATCCAAAAAGACCCGCAGATCGGTTATGTTAAATTGCCCCTAGGATCTGAATGAGTGTGTGGATGTTTGTGCATGGCATCCCCAGGTGAATTCTCCTGCTTTGTGCTCAATGTTGCTGGGATAGGCTCTGGATCCACTCCAGATCTGCCACTCTGACTAGTATAAAGCAATTACTGAAAATGATGATTTATTGTTATAAATGGATAATCTTGTTTAAATATACACAAAAATGTGTTGTTGAGGGTCATCACATTTATAAATCAGTGATATCCAATCAAATGAACATCTGCTCTGTGTTTTATATTTTAGGCATACATCAAAATCTACCAAGGTGAGGAACTCCCTCATCCAAAGTCCATGTTGCAGGTAGGCATCTACTATGCTACAGTTCACCTATAATCAGAGATGATATGAACTTGACAGCCCACAGTATAAAATATGAATAGGAAGTCCTTTCTTCTCTAATAAAAAGATCCAATCACTGTGTTGGTTGCCAGAAAATGTAAGATTCAGAAAATAACTTCCCAGTAGTGCTGCCAAGAATGCTGCCATGTGTACTAGAATGAGTTTGCTGTATATTGACAATTTGATTCTTTCAACTCTTTCACCCACTGTTCTATTTAACTCTAGGCAACTGCTGAAGCCAACAACTTGACAGCAGTGGCTGGGGCAAAGGACACTTACAGCCGAACCATGGAACAAGTAAATATTTTTTCTTCTGTTTTTGACTATGTACCATATGACTTCAAATAAACCACAAAATCTTGACTCCTTTTAAATAACTTTTATAAAAGTAGTCCTAAGAAAGATAGGGACTTGATTTCACTCTTTACATAGCTGGAATGTGATGTGACGAGGTCACCTAGATAACTCAAAATAGTATGAGGCCATTGCACTAAAATAGAAAGTTTTAATGTGGCCTAGATAACTCGGTCTTAAACACTGAACCACAGTGAATATTTCTTATCTCGGATTGGTCATCAGTGGCATTTTAACACTTGGAATTTTGTACTTATTTATTCCTCCTGTTCCCCATGTGTAGATATGTGGTGGAGACAAACCATACATTGCGCCAGTTGACCTCCAGCGCTATCATGATGAGCTGAAGCAAAACTCTGTCCACCAGTTCCGTGCTGTTAAGAAAATGGGAGGTGTTCAGTTTAGCCAGCGGTACCAGGAACAGCTGGAGTCTGAGCTTGATGAAGTTTATGCTAATTTCATCAAGCACAATGAAAGCAAGAACATTTTCTATGCAGCAAGAACACCTGCAACATTGTTTGCTGTCATGTTCGCCGCCTACATTGTCTCCGGAGTAACGGGGTTCATCGGCTTATCAATGATCGCTGCGCTGGCCAGCCTTGTGATGGGGGTATCCTTAATGTCACTGTGCGCATGGGCCTATGTGAGATATTCAGGCGAATATCGAGAAATAGGTGTAGCTATAGACCTTACAGCAGAAGCCCTGTGGGAGCAGGTGGGTGGATCTCTATTTCTATTATTTCCTTTTTTTTAAGATGTCTTTTTCCACAATGTAGATTCCAAGATTATCACCATTATATTTGTGTGTATGGTACATTGTAATTACTTTGCTTATTTGAATAAATAGTAATAACAAGTGCTATAAAGTAATAATAAGTGAAAAGCTGACAGTACATGTCTATGCTTGCTTTGTATACCAGTCAAGAGCTGTGCTAAATGTGATCAGGCTGAGAAACTGACTAAACTATGGCAGTAACTAAACTATAAAGCAGGTATCAACCAATTATCAGGCAAAATATAATGTATATCAGAAAACAAGGAATTACTCTGTACTCTTGAGCATTAAAAGTTAAGTATGATCACCTGCGATCAACGGCCACGTATAATTACATGGTGTACATTTCATTGACACAGCCAGGGAAGTACTGGTATCATGTTCTCCAAGTGTCCATCCCTACTGTAAGACAAGGAGTTCAGGTTTATTTTAGCATCACTGCATTGCAGCTTAAAGAAGCTGCACTCTTCATGGCTCCTCTCAGTTTTGACTTTTCTTGTATATGGCTTCCCTATACCTGCCCTTGTTCACCTTGCTGGCCATGGTGCCTGTTTTGGCAACAAGGTTTTTTTTTGTCTGCCCATGGCCCTTATCAAGAATTTTAACAGTAAAAATATTTAAACAAGTTAAAAAATGCCTATCTGGCTGGCATTCATAAGCTGAAGGGTGATTCATGTTATGTTTTCATGTCCCCCTCCCTCTTGGAAAGGGCCAATTAGCCAGTAGAAATTAGATGCACAACCACACACCCAAGTATTTGAAGTAGCAGTGGTCAGTGACACTGGCAGTCAGGAGAGTAAGCTTGTTCTTATTCTCCATATCTGCTAGTTTAAAATTAAATCTGAACAATTATAATATCTGATGTGACACAAGTGACACACTTTCATACAGAACTGTTTGTGATGTTGACAGATGGAGAGTTTCATTTATTTCAGAGCAGTCTGGTGAACCCTCACCTGTTTGCTTGTTGTCACATTATATTGAGGCCTTTAGTATTATGCTTCATCTGATGGTACACCATCTGATCATCTCCCTAACAATCTGAGAGTGGTCTGCAGCTGAGTACAATTCAAATAATAATTACAGTAATGCATTCTGATAAATGCTAAGCTCTTCTAATGTGAATGATGAATGAAGTATGATGCAGTTTGTTACAAGATTGGTTTAGCTGCTGTTCTGACATCTTGATCCATCTGACTCTTTAAATTTGAGCCCCTCTAAAGGTTTCTGCATGGCCGAGTGGAAGTATCCCTGCCATCGCCATTCACACCAAATTCTATTTGTTATACGTGTTTATTTATTTGTGTCAAAGTAAAGAATATCAAACCCCTCCTGAACTAAAGCTAAAGCTTTTTTCCATGCTCTTCTGACCTCTGTATTAATGGTTCTCATTTGGAGACTACAAAACTTCCCTCGTGTTATTTCCCCCTCTCTCTCTACCAGATTTTCTCCCTTTGTAAACTGATGGTATTATTTTTGCCTTCCTTCTCTTGTTGTCTTTATCTTTAATTCTCTTCAGGTGCTGAAGCCACTGACCGAGCAATACATGGAGGAAAATATTCGTCAGACTGTAGTTAATTCTATAAGAGCCAGTCTAACTGAACAAGTGACACAAACTGCAAAGTTAAAAACTAAGTGACAGCTTGCTATGTCTCATGTCTTCCTGTTCCATGTGTACAGAATGTGTTTTTGCACAGTTTTATTGTGGACTTTTATAGGTTGAAGAAGCAAAACCAAAGTTTACAACCCAGACTATACATGCTGTACAAGTTTAGTGAGCGACTGAAGCTTCGTTACTATAAAGTAACAAAACGTACGTATACCTCTGTCGGTTTTTAATGCTTCTTCTTTTAGAAGTAATCATAAACAAATCAGATAAGAATTTCACACATTTTACCAGTTTCAGTTAATACCCTTTTAGATTTATTCATTCATGTTTTGTTTGAATTTCTCTGTCCCATTTGAATGTTGCTGACATCAGGAATGCTGCAGTACAATGTCTGCTCCCTTCCAGAATTTTTAATAGTTTAAAAACTGACTCCTTCAGTAAATGCACTACTGAATGTAAAGCCATCCAAAACTGCTCTATCTCCTCCCTCTACACCTTAAACTGTATCCTAACCTGCAGCATGTACATGAATGTATAAATGTAATTTTTTTTATTTTATTTCTAGAAAATGGTTGGGGTTGGTTAGTTCCTAATTGAGTAATTAGAGATTGTTCTATACTGTATGTGAATTCATCTTCTCACTTACTGCCACAGAACTTGTCACAACATACACAAACCTGCACTGGAATGTGTGGGATAACTTGCGTTGTCTGCCTTTTAAGGATGTGTTGTAATTTATTTTTTAAGTGATTAAAAATATTTAAATAATTTTCCTGTGATGTTTACTCTGCCAGATACATTTTATGTTTAGGCTTATTCACAAGTTTAAGCTCACTAAGCTTTTCATAAATGTATTGAGTCAGTACATTACTGCCAGAATGTTTGAGCATGCAAAAGTTGTGTAGCCGTTAGGCTTGGTACTGAATAGAAGGCCGTTGATGAATGCACAATAATCCTTTTTGCTCCTTTATTGCATAGCTATGGCCATGTTTCATGTTTCTATGGTGACAGACATTTTAAACAGTTTGAACAATAGGGTTCGAGTGGCTCCATAGCCTGTTTTCACACTCTAGTTTAGACAGCAGGAGCAACGGCAAGACTGATAAGGTAAGGGACGGAAAGAAAAATGCCTTTTAGCCTTTTTTCTTGTTTAAATTTGCTTTAACACATTTAAATAGCAAAGGCTCCAGCGAAAAGCATTTAAGCTAGTGACTTGAATAGCTTATAGGCTTCATGGTTTTATGAGACCTATTCTATAGGACCTACGTAAAGTGTACAAACTAAATTCAGTAGTTAATGAAACATTTTTACTTATATACTCTTCACTTATGTTTGAAAAGATTTTCTAACATTGCTGAACCTATGGCGGCAAGTTCTAAAACAACTGATGACTCACACACCCTTCAAGGACAAGTGGACTTTGAAGGAATGCTTTCTGAAGGCTTGGTAAAGATCCAACATGGACTTTTAAGATCAAAAGCTAAGGGTCGAGATTTTCCTTGTGATGACTCAAGGTATGATTTTATTAATAATGTTTCTGCTAAGTACACAACACAATCTTGGGCTTTTCTCAAGAATCACTGGAATCATGGTTTGGATGAACAGACAATGGAATTGATGCAGGATATTTTGTCCAGAACAGAACTGATAGAAGATGATATTGGGATCTACACCTTGGGGCTTAAAGCTCTTACAGCAATGTCACCACATGCAAATACCGATAATATAGAACTGGAAAACTTTCAGGTGGACTTTAATGCTAGAAGAAACTCTCATCCAACAAAGAGTTGCTCTGACCAATCAGATGTAAAAACTGCAGTGTCTGTTTCAAGTGAAAAGGGATGCAACGTTAAAGTGACGCAGCCTGAATTGATTGGAGTTCTGAAAGACAAGCCGCAACAAAAAGATATGGAAAATCAGCAGATTGTTCGGTTACTCCTGCTAAAACACCATGAGCTGATAGAAATGTCAAAGCTAAGGGGAGTAGAGGCCCAGCTCATGATGGAAAGGCTGAAATGTGAAGAACGGAGGAATTTTGCAAATGCAAAGAAATTGAACCATGTCTTTGAGGACATGAGAGAGCAACTTTGCATGGCCAAGAGCAAAAATGATCACTTTGTCAGGCAGCTCAGAGCAATTCTGGAGAAATATGAACGGCTTAAAAGACGTGCTGACTGCATTAAGAAACATCTCACAGAGGAACGCACAGAAAGAAAACATTGTCAAAAAGCATTAACGAAGACACAACAGATGACTGAAGAGTTATTGATCAATCAGGCTCTTCTGGAGGAACAGAGAGATGCTGCAAAACAAGAACATTCTGAATTCAGGAAGAAAATAAAGACAATGGAGGAACAACACAATAAACTTTTTAGCACTATACAGAGACTTGAAAAGGAGGGATTGTCTATGAAAGCTGATTACGGGAACCTTAAAGATCAGTTACGTAATACTCAGGGAGAGAACCAGAAGCTCACTCAAGCACTTCAATCTAAAGAGCTAGAAAAGATACAAGCTGAAAAAAGTGTACAGGAATCTCAAAAGCTGGTTAAACAATTGTATGAGGAAATTGATGATTGTAAAATGCAAAAAGAAGCTGCTGAGAAACAGCTGGACACAATGAAAAAAGAATTAAAAATAATTCATCACCAGTATAAAGTGAAGACGCTTCAGATCCAGGATCAGCACAAGTCCTGTATAGAACAGTTAGAAGCCAAAAAAACAGAGTGTGAGGCTTTAAGTGAATCTGTCTCTAAATTGAAAAAAGACAAGCAGGTGATTCAAGAGGAGCTGCAATGCCTGCAAAAAGAAAAGACAAAGGCTGAGATCGAAAGCAAACGGGAGGAGAAGCGAATGAGAGAGGCTGTGAATCTGCTGGAGCGTGAAAGAAAACTACTTCTGGATGAAATGGGAGACTTAAGAAAGGATTACTTTAGTCTCAGTGATCGCATAACACAGAGACTTGAACAACTGGAACAGACAGACGTACCCATGTGCATCACAGACATATCATCCAATGATCAAATCACATCCAAGGCAAATAACACAGCTGGCCAAATCCCATCAAATATGGACAGTAAGTATGACAAATGTGAATGTTTTAAATGATTATATTGAAGTGATTTAACATCATCTTGCTTTTTTTCAGTGATAGAACATATAAGGAGGAAACTAGAGGAAGAAGAATACATCCAGCAGAAATAAGGTGCTTCTAATGCAGATGTTCCAGAGCACTATAAATTGGAAAATGTGTGTATATATATATATATATATATATTTATATACATACACACACACACAGGGGACAATGAACCTGAAACACCTGTCATTTTAGTGTGGGAGGATTCATGGCTAAATTGGACCAGCCTGGTGGCCAATCTTCATTAATTTCACCTTGTACCAGTAAGAGCAGAGTGTGAAGGTTCAATTAGCAGGGTAAGAGCACAGTTTTGCTCAAAATATTGCAGTGCACACA
>JAOVVG010000042.1:13830890-13850329 GCA_028566375.1 Leptodoras nelsoni | reverse complement strand
TATGACCAAAAGTACATCCAAACTAGCCACAAAGTTGGTAACACAATTTTAGAGGATGAGTTTGCTTTGTAAAAAAAAGTGCCTTAAGTGACTTATGTTTAAAAAATTATCTATCTATCTATCTATCTATCTATCTATCTGTTTGTTTGTTCATTTTTATTTTTATGTTTTTTCTTTTACCTCACATGTAGTTCTGGTGCAGAACACTACCTACACACTATTTCTGACAAACTCAAGATTCTAAACTATCATTCTTGTATTTATTTTGATATGAAGACTGGTATATTTTGATATGAGTACTGGTATATGGTAGGGCTGGCATAACAGAGTCTGACGAAAGCTACAAATAGCAGTGAGACAAAGTTGCCACTGAAATTCTTCATGCTTGATAGGACTCCTTGCTCGCTGCCCTGAAGCTACATTTCCTGTGCCTGGGCATGTGCGAGTTGTGTCACATTTCTGTTCAGCAGACCTCCATACCTGTCTACTCCTCAAGCCCTCTCACCTCAAGGCACCCTCTTAAACTGCCTTGATTCAGTAATGCAAAAAAAATCAATAATAATAATATAATAATAAGTGGTTGGCAGTGTATTGTTAATTGAATTATAATGTCTTAGGTTAAGTAAATGTCTTAAGCAGGTTATCTGGAAGGTTATCAATTAGGCTGCCTGGCTGTAAACATATGGAAATGACCCATTAGCCCATTTCCTCCATTGCAGCTCTCTGTCTGTTATTTCAGTGAGAAAGAGACCACAAACTTTGTACACAAGCCTCCTTTTATTGTTTTTTTCTTCATTAATTCATGTATATTTTGGAATGTGGCAGATGTAGTATTGAACTTCTGTCAAATTGTTAGCAGTATTTTTTAAAATGACATATTATTGTTCCAGTCATACATACTTCCTTATTATATATTGAATGTAACATATAAATGATATTCAGCAAATGAGCACAGAATGTTTTTTGAGTTTGATGAATATATGTAGGGCTTAGCAGCTGCACGACAAATCAAATGTTTAGGAGCACCCAATGAGTGTTTATCTAACATACTATTAAACAAGGTCAGGTTTATAAAAAGATCTCAGCTGGCTTAATGATAACAGAAGACATAATCTAATAACTGAATCTGTGTACTTTACCATCAATGAGGATGATATGCAATGGAAGCCCCTACACCCCACCAAAGCCTGACTAAGTTCCTGTAAAATTCGTGCAAGCACAAAGCACAACAACTACAATCATGTGAGATGTGCAGGGAGATACTGATAGCTCACATTTTCTTACAGGAAAAAGTTCTAATTGCCCTTAATTAGATTACTCCTAGTTTAGTCAGCATCCTCTTTCCTTTTATGTTCAACTCATAATTGACTGAAAAGTAGTCTAAGGAAGTTAGACTAATTATACCAGTTGGAACACATGCTTACACAGCCACAAACACCAAAAAAAACTTTTAAATATGGAGGGAAATAAACAAATTCTCAAGGGGAAAATTTATTATTTTTAGGAGCATATCAGTGGTACTGACATGAGTCAGCTCTGATTTCATGTTTGCTATTTCATTTGATATTTTCCAGAGTATGAGGAAATGAGATGTGGATGCGTTTTTATGGAAATACTGTTTGGACGGTGTCAGGAAGCCAAAGTCTCTCTGCAGCTGTGATGTGTATGAGTTAGTTTGTTTCCATGATTACCAGAGCTCTGACCTATTCGAGAAACATGTGAATTAGTGTGGTTATTGCAATGCTAAATTAACAATAAAATATTTTTGATCACACAGTCATAAACAAAAACGACACAAAAAAGCTAATATAAAATGTAATAAAATAAAATGGCATTTCTCTGAGTCAGACATAATCCAGGTCTGACATATATGATTTTAATAGTTTATTTTATACTGCCCACATCATTCAAATTTTATTCAGTATGATCTATTTTTTCCCTATATTTTCAATTGTATTTTTAAATAGTTCTGTTTTTCTTTTAAACAACAAAAATCTCAAAAAACACACATCTTTTTCAACATATAATTACAGGCTGTTTGCTAGTACATTATACACATGGAAGCAAGTCTAATCGCTGACAATGCCACTTTCTCTGTAATTGTTATTCTGTCTCACTCCTCTTAGCCAGCAGGACACCCCCTGTGTATGCGTGCATGCATACTCCAACAAGGTCACATATTGATGTATGACGCAGTATCTGGGAAACAGCCTGTGACTGTTGTTGGAGATACAGGTGTCCTGTGTATGTCCCCCACACACTGTATTTCCATTCTTTGTTGCTCCTGTTTGGATTTCAGACATTGACCTCCAGGAAGGGTGGGGGTGGGAGTGTTGTGGGAATGGGATACCTTCATGTTTCTGGTAAGCTTTTGAAGCCCCAAGCACATACCTGGAGTTCTCCGGCATATTGTGCTCCACAGTTCAAAAAAGGTTGCAGCACTTGGTGCAGTCAGTAAGGGCCTGCACAGCACAGCAAGAAGGGCCTGGACTCAATGCCTTGCCCGAGCAGCCATGGTCCTTTCAAAGTTGAGTTTGCATGTTCACCCTGTTTACCCTGGGAGTTCCAGTTTTCTCCTCCCACAGTCAACAGTCATGCAGTCAGAGTCAGGTAGGTGTGAATGTGTCTGTCTGAGATGGACTGTTGACCTTTCCAGGGTGTTTCTGCCTTCAGCCTAATGAGCAGTGATAGCTGTAGATTATGAGTGAGTGAGAAGGTTGGAAATTGGCTTCTATTGATTTTTATTGTCTTATTCCAAAGAAGGATGTTAGTTTCCTGTTCAATTTTCAATTTCTGGGAACTTATTCATGAAGAGCCTCTTATTTCACATGCTATGATTAGGAGATGTTTAAACTGTGGCACATGAGCTCATGGTGAACTCCAAAACAGCAAAGCACACAATTCACTGGCATGAAGCTGGACCTACTAAGGCTGTTAGCCAACCTAGCATCTGACAAATATAATCATGCTTGCCAGTGAGGCTTTCTACAGTATCAGTTTCTCTTGAGAATGCTTGGACTAATGACAGCAGCTACATTCCCCTAGGCTTGCTAGATGTGCAGTCATTCCAGAGATGGGTTGTTAGACTGAAACTGAACCCCAAACGCTACAGACTGAAAGGTGTCCCTGCCTCAGTAGATGGAGGTCAGTCACTAGCCCCCAGCAATGATGGTGTTTCTTGTCGAATGAGTCAGGTTTGGGGATGTTTCTTACTGGATCACCACACATTGTATGTTTCCCTTACAGAATGGAAGGCTTTCTGGTCAGATGTCTGATACCACAGGGATCTGATCTAAGGTATAGCACCCAACTGGATTTGACTCCATGCCATCCATCTGATCAACTCAGACAAAATCAGGGTGGCACTCTTTGCCACTACTAGCTATTAGGCTCTGAGCTCTACCCTGCAGTTTCTTTTTCATGGTTGTGGTCCAGCCTTTTTAAAGCCTCTTGTGGTCAAAATTAGTATAACATGCTAATAGCAATTCCCACAAATTCTTAAGGAGAGAAAATATATCAGCTGTGACTATTAAGACAACTACATCTGCACAAACGATGTCATTACTGCTCATTTTAGCTAATTGGCTAATGTGGGAAATATGCACATAATTGGCATTTGGGTGCTTGAACTACAGTTAATTATAGTTACTATACAGTTAATATACAGTTACTATTAATACAGTACATTTAATGTTGTGAATGATGGCTTTATTTTATGACATAACAGAAATAATGGCACTCCCAAAGGCAGTAAAACTATTGCTAAATGGTGGCTGAGTTTTCAGAAATATAAAACATCAAGAGTAATCTCTTTCCCCTTCTGTTTTATGATCTCCCCTGGCTTTTCCTTTATTCATTAATATAACTACAATTATTGCTTTTACAAGGAATTGTTTGCTTATCACGGGGAGAGGTATAGAGTGATATGCCTATAATTGTCATAGGAGAGTCAGCTTTCTAATCATCCTCTTCATTGGCTTTTGTGAGCATCCTTTTCTAAAAAAAACACTCAAAGAGCTAAAGCAGTACAAGATGTTCTGCTGCATGCTTTTTAAAGAGTTAAATAAATAACTGAAATGTCAAACCTGGGGAGACAGAGACACTTAGAATCCAAGACCAACAAGGCTCTACAAAAAAAAACAATCTAGAAGATTCTTTTTAAAAAGAGATTTGGAAAATATTGTGTTTATACACATTAAGTCTTTGTGGGTTTCTCAAAAACAAACAGGTCAAATTGATCAAACAGAAGGTGTCTGTAGTTGCTAATAACTGTACCAAAATCTGGTTGTGATTTCCTAACATGTTAACATCACTTAAGTGGAAAATCAAAACCTTGCTTTTCATGTAAAATTATACCAAACAGTGAATGGGCAGTTACAGAAAACTTCACACGAACTTCACACGAGTAAGCACATATGGGATTTTTTGACATGTCACATGTTATTCCTCACATTTGTCACATGTGGAATTATTCATTCATTCATTCATTCATTCATTCATTCATTTTCTTATCTGCTTATTCCTTTTCAGGGTCATGGGAGAGCCGGTGCCTAGCCGGCAGCTTAGGCCGCAAGCCAGGAACAACCCTAGACAGGGCACCAATCCATCGCAGGGCACACACACACACACACTAGGGCCACTTTTAGAGACATCAATCAACCTAACGTGCATGTCTTTGGACTGTGGGAGGAAACCGGAGTACCCAGAGTAAACCCACGAGGACACGGGGAGGACCCAGACCGCCCCACCCAGGGATCAAACCCGGGACCTTCTTGCTGTGAAGCGACAGTGCTACCCACCGAGCCACCATGTCGCCCACATGTTGAATTATCCTCATGTAATTTTATTTTCACATAGTTCATTTATTTTACCATTTTATTTATTTGTTTTTTTTTTCACACGTAATCACATATATGTGTTCAGAGCATAACATGGAAATTAATAATCATGATGTAAGCATGAAATGTAAATTTGGCTGTCTTGGGGCATTCAGAGCTGCTTCACTTTGTCTGTTGCCCCCACTGTTGTCCTCACCTGTTGCTTACTAAAACAACAGTGAATGCCAACAAGGCATCAGATGTCCATGTGAGTGCCAAAAGAAAACAGCAAAATCTTTTTTTGATTTCTTTAGAGAAATCTGACTACTAGCATAGACTGTGTGTATACAGATGATTTTTAAGACATTAGGTACTAATCACATATATTTACTGTAGAATAGTACCATACTGAAAACTAAAAGAATGTCCCAACAGATAACTTACTATTCCTCCCACTTATAAATGAGGGGGAGATTATGGAAGTATGGTGTTACAGCTCAGTTGACCCTTGTAGGTGTGGCTGAATTCCTTTTTTTTTTTTTTTTTTTTTACAAAGAAACTATTATAGGGACTGAAGTTCCCATTCTTTAATGGTTTACTATAAAAATATTTCACTGGTCATTTTCATTTAAAAGCACATTAGAAAAAAAATAATCATCAAAGGTTCTTTGGATATTTCATCACTTTTTACTTCCTAAATGAGTTCTACGTGGAACTCTCTCTGATAGGGAACAACTGTTGTTAGCATCTGAATTGAAAGTTTAAGGGTTTGCCTGTAAGGACAAAACAACGACCTGTTAATGCTCCTCATAAAGCTGTATGACCACACTGATGCTGCATGTTTGATTAAGAATAACTGTTGTAAGAAGGTTTGCTTTTCTAAAAATCATAATGAAATACTTTATGAGCAAATATTAAGTGTGAAGAATAGACAGAAACCAGTTTACTTAATGATTGCTAGTCTAATGATGCTGTCTACAGAAGGAATCCAGTCAACTATAACTACAAAGGACACTAAGATATTCACATATTCTTTAATATCATTGAATCTTATCAGGGTTATACCTTCTTGGTATATCCTGGTCAGTATATCAGACAGTTGGCTGGTGAAATAAGGCTTCTTTTTCTCATTTTCACTGAAAAGAATCTAAAGATGTCCTATGCACTAGTACATTTCAAAGTACCCTTCCCTACCTCCCTTCTGGGTACTCCTACACATTACTTCTCCCTCCTCCCTCCCCTTGGCGCTCAGGCACCCCTCCTCCTAGCTGCTGAGTGGTCGTGCTGCTGGAGGCCGGCGTTCACATTCTACTCACTGAGTGCAGAGGAGACTCTTCTCACAATATCACATACTCTCATAAAGACAAGGACACAGAGGCTTTTACACACTGACATCCAGATAGGTATTTTGCCAACATGTCCAAAAAAAGAATTTCACACTCTCGTGGATCCTGGTGGGTTATTTAACCCTTAATTTGATTGAACACTTAACTCAAGGAAATGGAACTTCAGCACTGATATACGCAAAATAAGATGACCATCTAAAAACTTCAAAAAGGAGGTTTCCTTTATTACCATCAGTGAAGACTGCTGGAACGACTGTACTGGACTTCCATGATGAGCTTGAAAAGAAGAAAGAGCACGGCGTTTAGCTGGCACAAGTCATTTACCATCCTCACACCTTGGAGGAAAGGTAAGACTCTGATTACCTGCTTTGCCAACCTGTTTATGTGAGATCATGTTACGTCTAATTGGCAGACAAGAACAACAGATGGATTAGTGGCTGCAGGGAGCAATTTTTATGGCTGTGGTGTAAGATTTTTTTTTTTTTGCAAGCAAACTGCAACTGTGTGCCAAATATATACACAGCCATTTGCCATAACTTTATAACTTTAATTATATCTAACTAAGGAGATTTTATTTTAATGTCAATGATACTGGGAATTTATAATTATTAATTAATATATTGATATATAATTAATTATTAAAATATTTAGCATTCTAAAAAATGCTTCAGGCATCTGTGTGAAACTTATTATTCACATTTTGTATCTACACAATGAGATTTGAAACTTACAGTAAGTAAAAAACAAAAATTAGGCAACATTAATACCTAATTCCTTACAATCTGTTTTCTTGTGGCTTTGTAGTGATCAGTAAAGTATGGCATACTGAAATGAGATTCTGTACAGAAAGTAATCGGTTCACTTTAATTAGTGAGCTTTACTTTAGCAGGCTTTATCTTTTTTGCCATCTGTTACAAATGTAAATTGAGACAACATGTTTATGTGTGGAATAAAATAGAGTGCTCACACTATAATTTGTTATAAATGTAAAATGCTCGGGGGTTAAATTAGAGTTCATAAAATGCATTTCATATTTCATGCACATTGTTATGACAAGTAAATTAATAGTTGGCTTAACATTATCATTGAGGTTCTAAAATAATTTTATACAAAATGCATAAGAATTCAGTCCTAGGCAATCCTGTGTTACAAAATATGGTGTCATCTGTGAAATGACAGACACTGCCATGACCTTTTTTGTTTCAGTAAATATCTGACTCTTATCAAAGCAGAGTTATAGATATAAGTTACTCCCTAAACCAGGTGCTGGCTTCAGAAATTATTGTCCTCAGTTTTAAGGCATTTTAAATTATTTGTCTTATTATTATCTGATTTATTCTGAATATTATCAGGTTATTATCTGTTTGACTGTGAGTCAGCATATAAAATGTATTACAATAGTTTCTAATGGCTTTGAATCCTTCTAGGACTGATCCATTAAGCCAGTAATTTTTGGCAGTGAGAGATTTAGGACACATCTTTGGGTATATGCACATCTTGGGAAATCTATACTGGAGTTACTGCTCCTGCACATTCTTTTCTTATCATAACAACGTCAGATAATGAAAGACTGGACCCTTCCAACTCACATTGATAATGTGTCTGGAAGGGCTTCTCAGGATTCCCATCCCAACCAGAGAATGGAGGGGAAATACTCCATTATCGCACTTAGAGACAGACAGGCGAGAAGTGCTGAGCTTATAGAAAGAGGGTGGGGGAGGCGGGAAGGTGTGCAGCTGCATTTCACACCTCATGAAACGTGACATCTGGTCTTTGTCATCCAAAGTGATGATACACAAGGCCAACGAAAAGCAGCAATTCCCTCAAACTGTTTATCAGTGGTTAGCTGAGAATGACTGTTAGTCTGATGCAAAATGCTCATTCAAATAGGCAGAATAAACTGATCATTTTTAGAGGTAATTAAAACAATTTGATTGACTGTGGCTCATCAAAGAGAATAAGCTTGGTGAGGAGCATTTCTTATTTGAATCTTATCTAAGCTAATCTTAATTCGTCACCTACATTTAAAGGAAATTTTATTGCTGAATAATTCAACCATGCCCATTAATCAAAATGAAACACAATGTAACATTCAAATCATGTATATGTATTAAAAATTTCAACTCAGTTCAGTCAGAAAACAGCTCAGTTGATGTAAAAGAATGAGAATGTTGCGATAAAGAAATTTCATCTTGTGGTCATTGGGTCTGACCACCCATAGTGCTAGCCAGCTTCTGACATTCTCTTAAGCTCTTTTAACCATAAAAATAGCAGACCTGTCTTGGCCTGCCTCTGACCTCTCCACCCAGGAGCTCAGTGTCTGAGCCATGGGACAGCCTAGCCCAAGGCTAAGAGAAAACTTTACTTATGTGAGAAAATATCTGGCTTGGCCAACAAGCTTACTATAACACAGATTTAAGATTGGTGCAGATTTAAAAAGTTTTGGTTTGGATTTTAACCCTGCTCAACATAACATTTTTGTCTTATACAAAAACATACACAAGACACATACTAAGTATAATGCGTCTCTGTTCAGGACTGTCTCTTGTCAGTGGTCACCTCAGAGACAGACTAGGTAAATCTGACTAGGGCACAGTCTTTAGCTGAAGACTCCATATCTGTGCTTTTATCATGCTCATCATGGGGGCACTCAACACTAAGTCAGGGACGTAAGTCAGCACACCATGGGACTATTTACTGGTTGAGAAAATAAACTCTTTCCAACTACCTTTTTGCTCAGAGCAACATACTATCTTACCTGACATTAAACAACCCATGGCGTGACATCATTAATATATATTAGAGGCTTGTGAATGATGTTTGGGGCTACAACACCATATAAAGTACTTTACATTGTTTTTTTTTCTGGATGTAACACCTGCTTCATAAAAAAAAAACAGAAGGCAATGCTGTACAGTCAGACATTGCTGTACATTGTTGCAAGAAGATTAGTCAGAGTGTAAGACTCTTCATATACTCTTCACCACTCATGCCTCTACTTCATGCCTCTACAACTAAGAAGCTGCAATTACAGAAGTGAAATATCACATTGATCATTAATGAATTCCACCTGTTCTTAAATAGCTAAGCAATCACTCTTGGATTTTTGGTCAAAGGAATGAGCATGACCAATGTTAATAATTAGTGACATATGTTTTGAATTGTGAAAGCTCACAAAATATCCACAAGGAAAAGCTATTAAACTTTGCTTAAAGATATCTAATGCCCTTCTGTTTCTTATCAACTGTCCCACATTCCTAATCATTGGCAAAGTTGAAAAACCAAAGCAAAAAAATAACTCCATAACTTGTGAGTGAGAACTGACTTTCTATCAGCTTAAAATTGTGTGGTATTTTCCAGTAGTATGTAGGGCAAAAATCAGGTCCCCTAAAGCTAAACTACTGTCGCAGGTGAGACATAACTAAAATACTTGCTTTACAATTGGATAAAACATTGTGTGTTTTGGTGTGTAGAGCATGGAAGCAAAGTTTCCATGGAGTTCATGGATTCAGGTGCTTTTGAAATAATTTACTTGCATGAAATATCCTGGGCAATAAGAGACCAGAAAAAGTGCATCATGTTCATCTATGGTATAAACCTGCTTTTTTGCTGGTTATTATTTTTAATGGATTCATACTCCGGTGCATGTAGGACCTCAGCATTAATCACATTCCTGCCTGCCAGGGTCTGGATGAGGGCCTGTTTGATCTCTCTATACCAGCAGCCAGGTCTTGGGGGTGTTAATTGAAAACCAAGGGGGACTGAGATGCAGATTGCTTTCTCCTACAGAGTGGCACAAAAATGCTCCACCATCAGCAGTTCTGTATTTCTTACTGGCATACACTGCTGCATGAGAATCTGGATAGGCAAACATTTCTGATTGACCATTTAAATTGAATTAGCCCAGTTTGTCCCAGGCCTTTGAATCCAATTAAAACATGTTTGGCTATTTGGTCTGCTTGTATAGTGAGATAATCAACTTCACACATTCCACTGGCAGATATAAAAACCTCCATGCATTCACTGCTCTAGCAGACATAGATATATATACTATAGTATCTACTATGTATATGTAGTGTTTTTCACTCAGGGCTAATGTAACCATGAGGTGTGAAATGTAACCATGCACCTAAAGTCACCACCATGGCAGAAAAAGTTATTGAGAGCATCACTTGAGTTCACTATAGTGTTTTTCCAGGGTTATGTAAGACTTGAATTAATGTGATTAATATAAATTAATGTATGGTGTGTTAAAAAACAATGTTTAATTACAGCTTCAGATAAATGGAACATTGATAAAAAACAAAACAAAAACAAACCTCACAGTGGTAATCAGGAACACATACCATCCAGGTTTATGCTGTGGCGCATGTATTGATAGCCTGAGGGGTCCTGTCAGGAGAGTTCATGAGAAAAAGCTGGCAAAACATAGCCATTGTTTTGGATTGGGGAAAAAACCTAGACCAGGAGCAAAGTTTTTATGACCTTGAATGATTGAAATTGTATCATTGTTTGTGCAGTGCCACTATCCAATCTGAAAATACCTATCCAACTGAATGAAAAAAAAATTATTTTCCCAAAGATGTTAAAGGACTAATTATTTTTAACTGAAGAACTGAAAACAGCTAAAATTGTGATCCTGACATCTTATGTACAGAATGTAGTCTGCTCTAAATACATTTAATTAAGAGTTCAATAAATGTAGCGACAAACCAAAATATATGACAACGTGTTGTCTTTTGAGAGGCCAAATCTACAGCCATTGCTTAAAGGATCAGAGGCAGCAGTCTAATTACAGTTTCCAGATAGGTAATTTCTGAGTCTGCTGTTAAAACGCTTAGTTGCTTGGGGTAGGAAGCTTATTATTTAGCCGGACCTAGAACACAGGTAACGGGTCTTTAAATTTCTGACAAAAAAGGAATACTTGACAGACACCTGAAAAGTATCAGATTGCCAAAGGCTAGAAATAGGAGAAGTCACATATGACTGAACCCTGTAATGTCATTAACTAAGCCACAAGATCAAAGCTGGACAGTTCAGTGCAGCAGACAGCCATAACTATAGGCTCAGTGCATCCTGAGCCTTTTTTGGATCTCTGATGCTAAAGAATGCTTTATAGTATAAAAGATAAGCTTTCAGCACTGTGAACAGATTTTTGAATACATGCCCTCACATATTATTTGAATACTGAGTTTGTGTCTGAAGTAACATGTCAGGGGGCCTTCCTAAAGGAGAAAAGAGAATTTTTTCAAATTCCTATTCTGTTCTTGTCACTAAGTGCCTACTTATCTTGAAGAAACAAACCCATTGTGTTGACATAAATTATAAATGCAATCCCAATCCAATGTTCTTGATATATGATTTAAAAGTTTCTATTATTTGTTTAATAATTCATTCAAAAGCTGGGTGGTCACAAATTCCTCTTTTTCCTTCCTTCCTCAACTAATGTCAAACTGGAGCATGCCCCTCTGTTTTTTTTGTATTAGTACATACCATGATATATTGAGTGAAGTGAGTAAAAACTTTTATTCTTTTTGCAGGCAAAGGAGACATAGCTTTAGAAAATGAGGTTGTGCTGACGAAGATGAAGCTCTTCAAAAACGTCCATGAAAAACTTTTAAATACAGAGGACTCCGTTTCAAACATGTCCATGTCTGAGCTGGATATCCATACACCACTACAAGCTGAAGAAGCAATCTCTGTCAGCAGTGCAGCACCCGAACCAAACATTGTGGAGTCAAAGAAGGACTATTTAGCTGTGATTTTTTCCAGTTCCCAGTTGCCAGGTTTGTACAAATTTGAATCGGAGGACTCTGGGGTGGAGATGCCTAGTGGAGCGAACTCACCATCTACTCCAACAGGTTCAGAGCAGAGCTTTGTCGTTCACAGCAGAGAGTCTTCATGTGACTCTGGCAATCCAAACACTCTTATAGGAGCCAGCAGTCATTTCCTCTCACTGGAAAAGAGTACAGACTCCTTACACACTGAACCAGCATCATGTACATATGCCCAAGAAACCGATCTCACGGTATTGCAAGACAGGCCGGAAGATGAGATGAATAATGTTCAACTGGAGGTTGTAAGAGATGAAGAAATGGTAGAAAATGGAATCTTGGTGAAAGCCTCAGAAAGCTGTGATGATGGCTCTTTATGTGCAGAGACAGCAGATACAATAACAGAGGGTGATGGTGCTGAGGACACAGGAACAATTATCCTTGGCATTGATGCATATGACGGGAACATGGAAGTGGATTTGCACCAGCAGCCATTAAGGAAAAGTATAACAAGTGACAGTCTGGATGAATACATGGAGGAGTGCTGCAGACTTAGTGAGGTAAATATAACAGTTTATAGTCTGCTTGGTATTTACTCAAAGACTATGGGATTATGTACAGATCACCAATGTCTATGTAACTTCACAGAAGCAAGATGCTAAGATGAATGTTACTTTCAGAAGCAAAATACAACATTTAAGCAGTAAAACTAGGCAGCATTCACAGCCATTGCTTTTTTCACATATTAACAGGTATTATGCTAGCATCATGATTCGGACACATGATTCATTATCCTTTTTTCTTTTAACAGTCACTAATAAGCATAGTTCTGCAATTTCATCTTACATTACCAAGTTGGTCTGGGATTTCAGGGTGGGAATCAAGTCACACGCAAACACACCATTAGGAAATTCATACCTGGTTTGTGAAATTGCTTAGAAGTCAAAATATGCATAACACAATAACTCTGAATAAAAACTTATAAGCAAACCTATTAGTGTATGAATCAGGGAATATATATCACTGTCAAGACCTTTTAAGATATAATGCTTGATTTCTATAACATTAAAAAAATTATAGAAGCACATTTATGATACTCTAAACAGTGTTCTCATTCATGTACATGCCTGGTAATGAACTCCACTTATTCTGCACCTGGCAGCTGTGCTACATCCTGTCTGATGTGTTGAACATATCTTCCTTTCATGCTTCATTAAACTATTTCCAAGTAGCCACTGCCTCAGACACAAGACATCTAATCAATGCACTTCACTAACAACTATTATAGCAGTAGTTAAATAGGTTGTTGTTTACAGCATATAGCATATAGCTAACATTAGCCAGCTAAAATACCTAAAAATTATAACTGAATTTACATCCAGACACTCTCAAATATTCTTTGCACAAGACCCCATAAAATAAGGTAATGCTAAACATGTGAGGGTCATGTTGATCTTTAGCACTGTCAATTAATTGAAAATCACTACTAATTGAAAGTGGACAGAATTACTACCATTATATTAATGTGATGATAGAATTATTAAATACTGTAGCAAAATTGGGGCTAGCTAGTATATTACCAACAATAGGGAAAACGTGCCTACTTCCTTGCTGGAAAATCTAGTCAACTCTGACCAATTTAGTCAAAATGGTAAAAATGTCTTTGCTAGCTGGTAAGTGCTGGTAGAAAGGAGACGGTTTCTGATTATTACAGTTCTAATATAACACTATTGTTAAAAAAACACAGCAATTAAACAATTAGTAAATCTCAAACATCTATTGATTAGTTTGTTCAATTACTTGAATAATATAAAATAACCTACAAGCATTCCAAAGATGGCCCATTAGCTTGATCCACAATGGATGTGTTTTAGCAGCTGGTAGCTGCTCAGACTGGATTTTTCAGCAGTGCTATCATTGTTAATACATAAAACATTAGATTGTAATAGTATCTGTCCTGGTGCTGTCCTGTCAAAAGTAGGAATTTAGCAATAACTCTGGCAAAACATGCACTGTATGGTTAAAACGAGATTGTAATTTGCTAATCCAACCATTAAGCCCAGACTGAAATCCTCAGGGATGCCAGAACAAATAAACAATAAAAGTCTGCCACACCTTACTGATGAACGGAATGTTTGGTTGTTTTCTCCCCAACATCTGCTGCTCCAAATAACTCAGTGACAGACAGCAGGACAAGCTGCTATTAGGCGGCCAAATGTAAATTTCAGATAAGATAAAGATGTCTTTTCTACACCTTTGCAACATT
This sequence comes from Leptodoras nelsoni, assembly GCA_028566375.1. Taxonomy (NCBI): domain Eukaryota; kingdom Metazoa; phylum Chordata; class Actinopteri; order Siluriformes; family Doradidae; genus Leptodoras; species Leptodoras nelsoni. Next base: position 13,836,126 of record JAOVVG010000042.1, on the reverse strand, counting down.
TCCTGGTGGCCAAAATCTACATGCTCCATTATTGTCTTTTGTCCATTATTTTGACATTCTCCCAGCATACTGACTGAAATTTTACATAGTACATCATAGTCTTTATTTACAAGAAGCAAAGAACATTCAGCTTTCAACAATATGGACCTTTTAAAGGTGATTTGTAAAAGAAATAGGAGCAGTAACATATTTAAATCTACTGTATGTAGTGCTTTACTAAGATCATACAATATGATAATATGTTGGTTTTAAGCCAGTTTTAAACAGTAAGAGTCATCAAAACTCATGTAATTCCTGAATAATCTTTGCTTTAACTTAGAGACCACTAATATCTCCCAATAAACAGGCTCACATGTTCACTTGGAGGACATTCAGCGGCTCTTATAAATAGCTGGAAGAAGGGTAATTGCTCAGTTAGTTCAGTGCACCACATCTATCCTTTTTAATACAATAAAAGTGATTAATAAAAGATATGTGATTAAAAATGTTTATTTGGCAAATTAATTCCAGAAAGAACGTGTCCAGAAAAATATTTTCTCCTCCTTAGGACAAACTAATAATACTGTATTAGAGTGGTTTTCAATATGGTTTAGTAATTCCTTAGAGCAGGAAATTCTCTGGAGTAGGGAGTAGATTCCTTGGGAATCTAAGAGCATAGTGTTCTCCAGCATGGTCATGGCATGGGGTATGTTGTGTTCTGCTTCTGTACAGTACAGTGTTGTCGTTCTGGATTGTGTGCTCAGTGTAGTATTCTCTTCTTTTTATGGAGCCGCACATCACCCAGCACCTTTTCATCTGTGCTGAGTGACTGTGCAGATGTCTGAGATGAATGAAAGCAGCATGGCCAAACATCCCTGCTGTCTGGGCCCTATCCTTTCTTAGCCTACCTGCATCAAGCAGGTGTTAAAAAGCTCAAATTACTCATTTATGTACCCAGTTAGAGCCTTTGCTAGTAGTTTGATAATCTTTCAGGGGCTGGTGACTTCTGTTTTTGAAACAGTTTTTTATAGAGTTGAGCACGGTGACGACAGGCAGACTGGGCAGTCAGCTCTAGCTTCATCATTACCTGTCAGCACACCTAATAAACTAATTCCTGTGCCCACCAAACAGAGCTCTTGGATTAAAAAAGGGATATTGGAACAGGGCTTTAAGATATTTTCCCATCCACTTCAACTATAGCAACTTCAAAGGGTTCCCCTCTACGTTTCTGCTAATCTGATTGGTTTCCTCCTTATAAGAGTTGAACATGGCTACAGTGCTGCTTTTATGGAAAGGAAAAGGAGATATGTTGCAAGTATTTCTATCTAACCTGGCAACATTAAGGGACTGAATGCTTTAAGACATCAGGATTGATAAAGATCATCATATGTTTGTGGCTTTGTCTGTGTAAGGATTCATGTGACATTCAAAGCATGTCTACTCTTGACATAGCATATGTAAAAAATGTATGTATATAGTGTAAGATGGGAAAGAGGGTTAATACCATGCTGGTCCCACCAAGAATTTGGAGATCATGGAATAAGCACATCTAATATTGGATGATGTATGCAGAGCTCAATTGTGTATATCACATTTTATATCTTACTGTTGGATGTCAACAACACTGGTTTGTGACCCTAGATTTTGTTGTGGCAGGACATCATTAATAATGACATTAGGTTTACAGGTTATCACTCTTGATTTATGCTATTAGGCTACTATCTGTTACATTACATTACATTACATAGCATTTAGCTGACGCTTTTGTCCAAAGCGACTTTCTAGTGAAGCTTTTTTGAGTAACCCTGTAATAGGAGGTTCAGAATTTACAACATATCCAGTATACTCTCTAGCATGGAGTCAGAAGTGAAGTTGTGAATGAGGACGTTACTATTTGTTTAATAGCTAATAGTCCCTAAGGATGAGCCACCACTGCATGCCACAGTACTGTCTGCTTATTCACTTTGCACAAAACTGCAGAATTTACAAATTTACAACAGTTTACAACAGTCACTACACCAAAGTACACAACAGTAGTTTTTTTCTAAATACTTCAGTATCACACCAAGTTTCATGGATCCTCCGTCAATCATTTATTTGTCTATAGCCTGTATCCAGAGGGGAAATAAAGATGTACTAGGGGTTATCAGTTCCAATATTGGAAGACCAAAGCCCAGCACAGTTTGTGATTTCACTGCTCAAAGACACCTCATTGAACTCACCAGTTAATTACCAAGCTTACTAAGTGTATTAGAGAGGATTAGCAAACGTTGCTGGACTCCAGCACTCCAGGACTGGAACTGATGACCCCTGATGTAAAGGATTGTAGCTTGCCATAAATAAACTTTGACAGGTTGTGGAATGACTGCATATCATTTTGAGGGTTGATTCTGGCTGCATTTAAAAAAAAATTATTTACAGAAGAAGTTTTGAAAAATTTTGAGTCTAGATGTTTGCCTTACATCATAAATACTCTAACAGAATTATGTAATCGGTAAAAACTAGTCAGCATGCACACAGATAAGTGTTTACATGAGAGAAAAACATTACTTGCTTATCTCAATACATGTGGAAGTATCTGACAGTTGTTTTGACTTAGTTTGTTCTGGTTTTTACTTAAAATGACGCACACCTTTTTTTTACCCCTATCTCTCACCACACCCCACATCTGGCTGGTCATTCCACTCCGATAGAGTCACGATTAGGAAAGTATTTGTGCACCAGCAGTGTGCTGCATATTCTTTAAGGAAAAGTTTTTTTTCCCCTTTTACTTTTACTTGGAACTTGTTCATGAGAGTCTCCTGACACTGAGAATTTACAGGTCTTAGGCACAATAAAATAACAAAACAGTTTCAGTTTTTGTAATACATGTTGTCTTCTTATTTGAAGGGGAGGAAATGAAGGGTGTGGGGCTTTCCTGAGCACTTCCCCTTTCCCCATAGCCAGGACACTTGGGATCCTGAGAAGGATAAGATCTAGTAAACCTCATCCTTAAGGGTCAGGAAATAATAGCAAGAACCTTATTACTGGCTTTCCCATGTTCTTGTTACTCAGTTTGTGTGAATGTTCACATCACCTAGCTAATGTTGCACCTGGTCAAACAGAGAGGTGGTTTGATACACATAAGTATTCTTCGACCCAGTATACAAAAATTAACAAATAAATTAATTAGTCAATAAAAAAATAATTAGACAGTCACAATTTTTGTTCTGATGCAAACACTAACATACTCACTTTTATAAACTGCTGTACCCTGGTCAGTGTTACAGTGGATGATATGGCACCATGCACATATACTTTATTACAGCAATTTCACCTAGCTGGGCATATTTTGGGAGGAAACTGCAGAACCCAGAGGATACCTACATGGAAACAGGCAGAACACATACACACACACAAACCCTGCATAGACAGTAACCCCAAGCTCAGGACTGTATTGGGGTCCCTGGAGCTGTTCCTGCTATGTCATCAGGCCACCCTTAAATGCAAACAGTTAATATTAAACATAAATTGACAGCTGTGCATGCCTTCAAATATAAAGCAGGAATATTGGTAAACTATATACAATGATGTAATATATAAAGGTAATACTCATAAATGATTATAGCTCATGGTCATAAGTGTGAAAGTGTCTCAAGTTCTCTTAAGAATCCCACACTCCATCAAAGGAAACGAGTGATGTCAGCTCCCAGCATTTTTGCTCCCTGTTATGATTTTGTCTCCTATTGTTTAGCTTCTGTGCTTCCACTGATGGTGGGCTTGGAGATGTAAATGGCACGGAAAAGCTTTCTGAAGAAAAAAAAAAGCTCTGGACCTGAGTTCATATCCTGCTTTTGTTGGGGCACTTTTTGGAATGTGCATGATTATATAAATATTTGTTCAAAAATTTCTTTTCATATTTCATATAACATGGACATTTGAAACTTTTATGCAATCAACCAACAAGCAATCATTGCTTTGTACCACAAACAAATCTGGATCTTCTTGCCCACTATTAACTCACTGACTAAGATCTGAGAAGTTCATTCATTCATTCATTCATCTTCTTGGCCGCTTATTCCTTTTTAGGGAGAGCCGGTGCCTAGCCGGCCACATAGAGCGCAAGGCAGGAACAACCCTAGACAGGGCGCCAAACCATCGTAGGGCAGATCTGAGAAGTGAGAACAGTAATATCTGCAGAATTGTGACACTTAAAAAAATAGTGCTTGTTATGGAGTTTGTGGACCAAATTTTCTGTTCAATTAGACCCCTAGGCCTAGCAGTTACTAGTGTCCCTCAATGTTGAAGAAAAATGAACACTTGACAAAAATGACATATTTGAAAGAAGTGAATGCACACATGGCGTTTACAATGATTTTAAGACAGCTAATACAAATTCTAAACACCTGCTTCAGATGTGCTTCTAAAGCTGTAAAGTCCAAATAAAATTCCATTGTGAACGTAAAAATACCTTCATAAAATGCTGGTTGGGAATTATCTCATGCACTGGTATTTACATTCTCACTAACATACCGCTTCATACTTGGCTCTTCATGCTTTGTTAAACTTAAAATACAGTGGTTAATTTCTAATGGGTTATGCCATCTAGGCAATACACAATATTGTGTACACAACACAATTATGTTGCAGGTCTTTTCTTGTCAGTGCTATTGTGAGCAATTCTAAAAATAGAGTTATAGATTTTTTCCCTTTCTGTGTATTAGGTGAACCAGGCTCAGTCCAACCCACTGGGCTCAGGACTGGGCTACCTGGAACACATCTGCCAGCTAATCGAGAAAATCGGACAGCTTCAGGAGCACAACCTCAAGTTGCAGAAACAGATCTGTATCCTGCAGAAGGACAGCAAGATGAAGAAAACTAAAGAGGTAAGTACAATAAATGATAAACATTATCATCATTATCATTATCATGATAATCATTCATAGTGGAAGAAAATCCTTCATGAATTTAATCATTAAAAAGGTGCATAAACAGTCACACTTTAAACACAAGTCAGTTGAATAGTTAAGGTACATTAGGTTTTGTCTTAGTAAACTTAGTAAACTAATCAAATAACTTTTTGATATTGTTCTGTCTATTCTTAATTAGGGCTTTAAGAATATTGCTTTAGGTTCACTAAGACAGCGGTTCTCAAACTGGGGGCCGCAAGAGGGCACTAGGGGGGCCGCAGAAAAGCAGTTTTTTTTTTTTAAATAAAATTTAAACAGCATACTCCAGCAGAATTTTGGGCCAGCATTGGTAATGAATACAAGGAACT
>JAOVVG010000042.1:13795033-13806269 GCA_028566375.1 Leptodoras nelsoni | reverse complement strand
CACCAAGCTGCCACTGTTGGGCCCTTGAGCAAGGCCCTTAACCCTCAACTGCTCAGTTGTATAAAATAATAAGATAAATGTGAGTCACTCTGGATAAGGGTGTCTGCCAAATGCCATAAATATAATATATATATAAATATAAATGAGTTATCTTTATTTTCATAACTATTTACATTGTAGATTCTCACTGAAGGCATCAAAACTATGAATGAACACATGGAGAGAGAATCTACAATGTAAATAGTCATAAAAATAAAGAAAACGAAGGTGTGTCCAAACTTTTGGCCTGTACTGTATATATAGTAAATATTACTGACATCACATATGTAAGTATACATTCCCTACTGGACATGTGTAGTGGATATTAAAAGTCTACACAGCCCTAAAATGCTTAAAATGTTAAATAAAAAAGTTAAATAATTTCTGAACTTTCTCCACCTTTAATGTAACCGTTCTGATAATTCAATTGAAAAACATTGTGAATTTCTTTTTAAAAATAAAAAGCTTTTTGTGGACCATGGCTTTTGCTGTAAGACTAACTAACTTTATATGGGGTTAATTAGACTCCCGTTGATTGATGGCAGGTGTATACTAAATACTGTTTAACATGAGCTTGAATGTGATTGATTAATTCTGAACACAGCCACACCCCCAATTATAAGAGATTATAAGCACACTTATACAACCACATTATTCTTTTTTTTTTGCCCTTGAAATGATTTCAGTTTGTTTTTGCAAATTATAAGTCACATTAAAGGTAGGGAAAACCTGGCTTTTTAACAGGTGTGTTAAAATTTTTTTATCTACTGTATGGATCAGTGACTATTTCTATATAATGTATTAATTTATACATTTATTTTATGTTATTATCCATTGTTATCTTTTTACTCAACATCACCTTAATTCATGTGGCATGCTGTAATAAAAGACACTACAAGAACATTAAAGAACCAGTTGCCTCTGCCTCTACACACTTAGCAATGTCCGCCTATGATTTGCTCACAGGGCTTAAGCAGAGCACCTGTATTTCAGGCACTAACACTCTGATGGTTGCTAACACATCAGCCAAGTACGTCAGCATCACCCTTCTCTCTGTAGCTTCACTGTTCTGCTGAAGATGGCAACAGCTGTGCGTCTCGTTCTGGCCTCTAATTGTTCCCTCTGTGAATGTGCTCTTGGTCTGCATTTGACAATTCTGCCAGAGAGGGGCTAATTTGTAGAAGGCTTCCATCTGCTATCCATTGTGCCAGGACAAACAGAGCGAAGCAGACCTGGAGCCGATTTAAAATATATTGATAAAAGGATTGCCTAGCAACTATGACAGATATGATATGCTAGCCAGAAGTGAGAACATAAATAAACAGTGGGATAAATGTTGTAGGGTTTTGTGGCAGAGGGTGAACATCAAAGACTGTGATAACACTGGCTATAATCTTAAATCAGTGAGGCAGAATTTTCTCAGAAAAATGTAACCTACTTGTGTTTCTTGATGTCAATGATGCCATTTTTCTTATTGCCAAGTCGTTCTGCAGGATTGAGCCTACACATAACAGAGACAGAAAGGAAGACTGCAGTGGTTCAGAGAAAAAAACATCAGTACCTAATATACTGTATGCAGGTTTAGTTCTAATGAGATTATATCAGATATTTCTTGCATATATAAGTTACAAAACTGAGTAAAGTCTGTAATGTCATGTTAATGCTATGTCATTATAGTATATATTATTATGCATATTATATATTATGTGTGGTGACCTGAAAAAAAGCAATTCGCACATTTTCAAGGCAACCTCAGAAACAGAAATTGTTTTCCAAAAAACAATCAAGCCACATTACCAGGTTGTAAATTGATCATACACTGTATCTAATGGTCAGTGTAATTATATTCATCCTGATGTTTGCATCAGTCATTCATGATTATGGGCTATGAAAACAGTTTTTCCCCCTTCGCTAACTGCCCTGATTGGCTAGTGATGCATTAATCAACAGAGAGAGAAAAATGGCAAATCCTTCTCATGCAAAGAATAGAGCCAGTTATTCTCTCCTGAAAGCCTGGCCACGAATGACTGCAGCATTGTTTGTATTTCATCTCACAGTCTATAATCCCCCTGTATAACTCCATAGATAAGAAGCTGAAAATCTGTATAGCTAATATCTCAACACTTCTGATGTGATTCAAACATACATCTGCTAGAGCTAATGACATATGACAGGTAGATATATAAAGATTTACCTGCAGAGCCTCCTGACCAAGTCCTCTGGGCGTTTGCTGATCCTCTTGGGAAAGTCCACCTTCTCTATGCCATGTAGCACCATCGTGTAGATCTTAATGGGATCAGATCCTATGAAAGGAGGGCTAGAGGGACAGGTGGAGAAGTCACATGACATTAAGTCATGTGTACACAAGACGCATGCAGGCTTAAGCACAATTTGCTGATATGCTAATTGGGTAGGGTGTAACAATTTATTTAGCTCAGTTTCAGCATTTGTGCCTATAAAGGCATCTGGGCTAATTAGGGTGGAATGGCACAACAGAGGGTGTGCTATTTGAAATCCTTGAAATCAGTGTTTAGACTGATTATGCGTGTATTATGAACTGCAAATATAATTTTAAAATGGCATTTACCTAACTTCAAGCAAATTCAGGTGCCGGTTCAGCATGAATTGGCTATTTCTACTAAATAAATACTACTCACTGAAATTGTTTTACAATAACAAAGAGCATTTTTTGTCAATAAGAGGAAACAACTCACTGGTGGCTTCAAAATGTGAATCAGACAGTTTCTTGAATATTAATCAATAAAATGGCTAACAAACCCAAAAGAATACCAAACTCACCAAATTTATTGCCATAAAACTGAAAAATAAATCAAAATAAGCACTCATACATGAAAACCCCAAATAATACATTTGTCATTATTACATTACATTACTAAAGCTTATTGTGTTAATATGTGTACATCACCGCTTGAACATGCAACCTGCAAATATAAGTAAGTGTTATGCAGTATTGCTACATTTCACATTCTCACTACACACTGTTCATGTTTACATGGATTCAGGGATAATGAAGCACTGAATGACCATAAAGCCTTAATCTGCTCATCAATTGCACAATTACCCAGAAGCACAACACATAACATATGAAGCTTCAGTGCAGCACTAATAATTGAGATAATGAATGTCACAATAAGAATGAGTAATAAGAAAAAGAAATAAAAAGAATGGCATAATTTTGGTAAGATTACCTGCCAGTGAGGAGCTCAAAAATGAGGATCCCTAAAGACCAGCAGTCAGCTCCAAAGTCATGGCCTTTATTCATGATAACCTCAGGGGCCACATATTCTGGTGTTCCACAGAATGTCCAGGTTTTCTTTCCCAAACCAATTCTCTTAGCAAAGCCAAAATCAGTCTGGAGCATATAAGCAGACAACGAGAGACAGGGGAGATGCTATATGACTATATATTTTGCACCTTCAGGCAATAATTTAACACAATGAATATTCTACAAAAAGGTAAGAAAGGATGTTAAAATGACCATTTTGATATATCCCTCAGTGTCCAGAAGAAGATTCTCTGGCTTTAGGTCTCGGTAAACAACACCCATTCCATGCAGGTAATCAAAAGCCTCCAGTACACAACCAATACAGAATCGTGCTGTGGCCTCCTCAAAGAAACCCCTAAATCACATTAAAGATGGAAAAATCCTAATTAATGAACCTAAATTTCATTACTGTTGCAGCAAAGTAATGTTTATTTGAATCATTACTGTCAGTAATCAAGTTACCATATATCTGATAAAGAATATTAGCCATAATGAGTTTAGTGGGGTGTAGAAATAACCTACACTCACATGTCCCTTAGAATGCTCCATAACTCTCCACCAAGACAGGCTTCCAGCAGCATGTACACATATTTATTATCCCGAAATGTCCGAAACAATCTGAAAAACAAAACATTTTCCATTCCACAGATATATCTGTATCTCCACATTCAAGGGCAGAAAGGATATAAACACATAGTATCATCTGATGTTGCACACAGTAAACTGACCACTTTTTTCTAGAAAGGCCAGAAAGATGGTAGCAAATATCAAGCTAGAGCACACTCCTTTACAAGAGTAAATGACATTCTTCAACGTGTTCCTTAGTAACTTCCCAAAGCCTCTGACACCCATATTTGCCACCCTAACACGTGAATGTACACTGGGGCCACTTTATCCCGAGATAACAATACTTAGTGTGCTGTATGAGACCACTGATATTTTGTAGCCTTCCAGAGGTGCTCCATATGCAAATCAAGCTCATCATCCAACTGTGAATAATTAACATTAAGAATATTTATTCTGTTATGCAACACTATTATTGACTTAATTAATCAAGTCCTGACAGTTATTCAAGATATAAGCAACATAATGTTTATTTTCACAGCTAATTTAAGAAACAATTGAGAATGTTTTACGTAAGATGATTATAAGAAGATGTAAGCGATGTAAATATAAACAACAACTCATAGGTTTCACAAGCTTTACTACTGTATGTCTGCTAAAACTGACCTGACTATGAAGTTACAGTTGCTCATTTGCAAAATGTTCTTCTCAGAGTAGATATGGTCCTGCTGCTTAGTGTCAACAATGTGCTTCTTCTTAATGCACTTCAATGCAAAAGCAGTGTCTTCATCTTTGAGCTTCACCTGTGACACACAGTGCAATCCAAACATAAACATAACTGTAATTGAGTTTTTCCTTTTTCAAAGGTAGCATACATGTTAAAATCTGACTAGTGAATCAGTGTTGTTTAGGGTCATAATCAAGCTTTGCTGTAAAGTGGTAGCCATGCTCTCACCAGCTCTACTCTGCCAAAGCCTCCCATGCCTAGTGTGGCCACAATTTGCACCTCATGTAAGAAAGAGCAACTGGACAGTTGTGTGGCTTTTTCCCGCAGATAGTGCAGCTCAGCTGCCTCTGTACCTCGCTCACGCAGAGGAGATTGAGTTCTGCATACCACAACACACACACAATTAGCAACAGCCACACACAAGCTGAGCTATACATTCATTCTAAGCATGGGTGGCCCAAAAAAATGAAAATGATTTGCAACAATAATTTCACACCTGATAGTAGGTGTCTGCTGTCCTGAGCAAAAAAAAGTTTTGCTCAGTGAATCAGTGAATCCAATCTAAAGCTGCTAGTATGCTAGCACTTTTTTCCCCTATGTTCAACAGACTAGCTCTTACACTGCAGAATATGCTAACAGATATGTTTAACTGCCATGTGGTACAGTAATTTCTTTGTTACAGAAAGACAGCTTAGACAAGTATATATTCCATTAGCATGCTTATTTGTGCTGGTTAGAGTTGGTCTAGTAAAGCATGTCTAGCTGGTTATGTGGATCTAAGCAGTGCTTTCTACTACTACACTTCAATCACTTAAACAATATAACTGAATAGCTTACAAAATCTCAAGGTTATCATCTCAAATCAGTGTATCCCAAAGTTCAGCTGATTTCTTTGCTCAGGAGATTTCCTTTGCTTCTAAACTACTGAATAGTTTTTCAGAGAACACAGGCATGTGACAGGTTTATAGGTGTTTTCAGATCCAGATTAAATTTGACTGTATAATATAAATGTTGTGTCTCAGAGTGCATCAGAGTGAGCCAACTATATTATTATTATTATTATTATTATTATTATTATTATTATTATTATCCGTCTTAATTCTCCAGACAACTAGTGTGTATCCGAGCATATGTAGACATGGTGCTTACACTGCATTTCTCCTCTCATCACTTATAGATAGCTGCTGCACGTATTCCCGTAGATATGCCTGCAGCTCCTCATAAGTGCCCACCATCTGATTAAAGTTACTGTAAAAAGCCATTGGACAAAATTATGGACCTGTGTCTAATCAGTTATTTATGTAAAGGTTAGAGCATTTGTCTGTGTGTCAGCAAAATCACTTACTCTCTGTCCACCACCAAACACTGTGTGTCATTCTCCTTTGCAATGATATTAGCGGAACGAACATCCTCACTGAATGATAAAAACAGAAATAAAATTCCATATGTAAGAAACTCATCTGACAATAATACAGCTTTGGAGAGCACTTTGGATTTGCCATATAAGGCATGAGACTTTGCTCTTAGACAATGGCACAGTGTTAGAAATGATTTCTCAGATGACTTGCCTTCTGCCACCCACATCCTCTTATAGTTCAACACTCAGACAGCCTTCTCAGCATAAAACACCCAACCAAGGAACACAGGAAACAAAATAAAGTCTAACCCAAGCAATTAAAATTAAATGAACATACTCTTATCACAAGGATGAGGTTGCATTGAGAAGTAAGATCTACTATAATTAAACCAGTGTTGAAAAAAAGGAATAAGAAACAGCCGAACCTTATGAGAGCCTTTTCTCCGAAGTAATCTCCTACTCCCAGAGTCTTAATCTCCTGGGGTTCAGGACAGCCCTCTGTGCTCTGGGTTACTGAAACCTGTACCAACAATATGTAAATATCTACTACATATACATATAATACATGCAGATAAATATATGTGCATCTTGCAGCAGCAAATTCTAGGAATATTTTTGAGGCATGTTATATACAACAAAGATTTTTAAGAAAGTGGCAGTGCAGTGTTTATACTTTTTTATATAGAATCTTACCTCTCCTTTAGCTATAATGAAGAAAGTGTTCCCTTCCTCACCCTCACGAATAATGTACTCGCCTTTGTCAAAATAATCCTACAATTAAGATAAATCAAACTGAACATCCCCACCCAAACACTTTAACCAGATTGTGAAAGATAAAAAGATAAGTCTTGAACACCTACTATTTCTAGACAGTCAACAATTTTGGCAAGTTTCTCTTCAGGCAAGTCCTTCAACAAAGAAACACTGAAGAAAAGATTTGTTAATACTTCATGAAATATGGTAAGCATTATCATTTATATGTGTGCAAATCATTCTCTGTAACCATGGGCACTTAAGTAAGTACAACATCCATACAGAGAGCTAAAAGATAGCGTGTGTGTGTGTGTACCTTGTTTTCATGAAATATCAAGACAAAAAAACACTAGGACTAACACACTAGTGTGTGTGTGTGTGTGTGTGTGTGTGTTGGGGGGGGGTTGTCTAATAGTAATCAGCATGCACAGGGGAATATATATTTGTGTCATGTAATTGCACCTGCGCAGGAAGTTGAAGTACTCTGCATGTCTGGCCTGAGTGGATCTCATCATGATGCTCTGAAACATCTGCCGGTCCAGAGCCCAGATGTGGGACTGTGTCACAGCTAATAAAATTGAACAAACTCCGAAAATGAACAGCAAATATTTGGATTTTGAAAATTACACAAGTCATAGATGCATGTGCAGTGGCCACTGGTTTGGGCCTGTAACCATATATGCACTCACATACACACTCATATACACTTAACACTAAATTTACTGAAATTAAACAATTGTGGCTCCTTTGTGAAGAAATGTATAGAATAAAAAAAATGATGAACACAAAATGATGAACAATCTCTTAATTTAAGCTACTGGAAATCACTCCACTAATTGGATATGATCCCTTGACACCAACAGCCACACAAAACATTTCACACCAAACAGCTTGGCTTGTAAGGTGGCATATTTGGAACTTGCTGACTACGCAGATGAGAGCAAATGAATACACACATTAAAAGTAAACAAATATCAGATATAGGCATGGTGAAACTAGAGTATAGGGATATACTGCAAAAAAGAGATAGTGAAAGATTTGTTCTTCATTTGGGCTAACAATTTTCAGCCCACTTTGCTGTCCTATCTGTACGGTTGCTGGTGTAATGAGCTCATAGGTGGATTATTTACTCTATCATCAGTTTTTCTCTCAAAATGCATTTGGAGAAGAAAGTGGATAGATTAAATACATGTTGTACATTTAGGTCCAAATTACACAATAAAAGAGAAAATAGAACTGTAAGAGTTAGGGTGTGTGAAGTTTTTTAATGAACAAAAGTTAATTAAAAAAGTCAATAGGTTGCACAAGGTCATTGTTATACTATCAGTGAGACCTCAAGATATAACACATTGCTTTACCCTGTAAAGCAATAAATGTAATATCAAGATAGTGATAAATATTAGCTTTTAGGCTTCTCATCTAATATCATCACCATCCATCACTGCCTAAACCACACACTCACATTTTACAGTGGCAGTCCTTTTGCAGTTGTAGAGGATGGCCAACTCTCCAAAAGCTGTTCCAGGCCGCATCTGCCCCAGGAGCCTCCCATTTTGCATCACCTCCAAAAAGCCCTCTGTGTACCGATCCAACACCATGGAGTAAATAACATGAATGTTATAACCTGTTAAATATATTTCTGCTTGATGGCAAAGACCAAAGTTGACCTGCAAGCACGTAGAGGTAGTTCCCAGGCTCTCCTTCTTGGATCACCAGCTGATTGGCAGTAAAGATTTTTTCATACATGCAGTCCACCATCTCCCGTATGTGTTGGGTCTCCAACTTCTTCAGAAAGTCATTGTTCATGATGGCCTCATTGATAAGCCTCTTGGTGCTGCATAAAAACATGTACTGTACAGTAGAATATGTACTGGGATTCAGAGACCTCTGAATAACAGAATAGATATGACAACGTTTTATTAGTGTGGCCAACCAAAAGACACCATGCTCACCACTCCTGCTGGTATTAGTAAGAAAAATGGCATGTTTGTCTTGGCTATTTGCTGCCAAAAATACAATCCAAAGAAAAAAGAGTATCAATATATGAGTGATCTCAATCTCATGATATTTGAATTTGCCCTTGGGGTATCTTAAATCTCAAGTCATGCTGAATCAAAATCCTGTAACACAGGATCATTTAACATGATCATTTAAAAATATATCTATAATTTAAAAATTTTTTTGAAGATACTGTTAAGCCATGCCGTCTGAAAAAACAAGAACATGTGCTTCAAATAAGTATCTACTGTACAGATAAACTTCACAGTATCATACAGTGATGTTCTGTATGTTTACACCAAACTGTTTTTTTTTCTTCTTCGGGGATCCTCTCATTACCACATCTGAAAGAGCAAGGTCTCTCCATTAGCCTAAAATGGAACTTCTGAATGAATTAGAAGCGAGATTTGTACGGCCTGCTTAATAAAAACAGTAATGATCCTGCCCATTGCATACAGATGGCCCGCCCATTGTGTTCTTCCGCCTCTCCATCACCCTTATAGTGTGTTATGGTAATCCATGTTTTGTGCTTAATCTGAGAGCTAGACACTACAAAGCTTTCTGCTGTTTCCCTCTTCAAGCAAGTCACCATCTTGTATAGTGACTTGATTAAGAAATTATGAAATATGGCTTATGTGTGGTATCACAAAGCTTTACAATGAACTCACCTGGAGTCTTTACGGATGCGTGTTCGCTCTATAGACACGTGATGGTCCCTATGGCCACTGTAGAATTTTCCAGATGTAGGCTCAGCAGAAACTCCCTCCTTGGCTTTGAGTCGGCGGTGAACCTCTACAGCCACCCTATGGAAGCGTGTTGAGCCCTGATTAATGACGCTGAGCAACCTGTGACTGTGCCTCGCTGGGGGAGAGCGGACCAGGCTATTGTAGCCGATGGCATCCTGAAGCTTGTCAATCTGAGATACTTTGGCTTCTAGTTCCCTCTGTAGAGCCTGCAGCTGAAGCTCCTGGGCTCTTATCTCATGGTCCCGGTGGGTAAGCTCTTCCTCGAGCCAGGCTATCCTCAACCTCAGCTGCTCCGATGACTCCCACACCGGTGACTCTTTAATACCTGAGGCCAAGCATGTCTCCTCCAGCCGAGGGGCTTTGATCGAACCATTCCCCATGGCCACAGAGTCACTTCGCACCATAGAGAGAGCTTCAAAAGGCAGAGGAGCTGACTGTGTGGCTAGAGACCTCAGTCCAGCCAGACAGATACATTCTCTTTCAAAGGAATAGCTTTCACATGGACCTATATAAAATATATATATGCACATACACCACTTAACCCGACTATCTTTTCAAAATGTATGTTATTGATTTATGTTTATTATGTTGTTCACAATATAACACAGAATAGAGTTTGCACAGTCTGTGTCATGTTTTTCCTGAGGTCTGTATAGAGTGTGCTGTGTGATTATGAGCTTTTGCATCTAGCTAATGGAGGCACAATATTTTACTTTTCCCTTCTGAATGATGAAGCCTACTGCATATGTGTAAGCCTATATGAAATCCAAAGGACAGGAAAATCTAAGAATCATTATTATTAGATGCTTTTTTGGTTGGATGCACTCCATTGTTTTATAACAGAACTGAGGAGGGAGAGACACAGGATAAACTGTACCAGTGTTGTACATCTATTTATTCACACATGCACATAACTGTTTAGAAACACTCAGTGTGGAATGCTATTAAACACATTAAACACCTAGCAAATGTAAATGTATAGAATATTATGGCCATCTTGTTATGTAAGAAACAATATATTTTGAAAATCAAAGAGTGCTAAAAAGTCTCAATACTATTCGCTTATTTCGATGTTTAACCTCTGACAGGGTTAAATACTTCCACAGAAATACAACCTGTTGACATGTATATGCATTTTAGAACGACAAGTGTCTTACCTTGTGCGCTTGTACTGACTCCTTTTCTGTTGAAATGTTCGCGGGATGTGTGTCATTGTGACATGAAGCTGGAGATGAACAGCGCTGTGCTGTCTGTCGCTGCTCTCTGAGCGCCTGGCAACCTGACGGAAGCGCCTGAGGCACAGAGAGTGGCGCTGCAGAGCGACATCTAGTGGCCAAAACACGCCATGCTACTCCTGCTGTTCCAACTGTAACCACAAGAGGCCGTAAATACACTGAAGCACCAGAAAAACTGGTATACCTCTTAATACTTGGCAGGTCCCACACAGGATCTTGGAGGGAACGTTGCACAGTCCTGACTCTGATGTTAGTTGAAGCCCCAGCACTGAATTCCGATGTTACCTGAGGCAGCATCGCGTACATATCGCTTGAAACAATTCTTGTGAGCTCACGCTGGTCACTCTTTTTTACAGCCATGCTGCTGTCAATTCAAGGTTTTGCCAGAGTACACCCTTGAAATGCTCCTATGTGAAAATCCAAACTTTGCTGCTACCTACATCGCATGAGCTCCAAATAGTCAGTCAGTCAGTCATTTTCTGTACCGCTTATTCCCAGTTACGGGGTCACGGGGGAGCCGGTGCCCAGCCG
>JAOVVG010000042.1:13783222-13794933 GCA_028566375.1 Leptodoras nelsoni | reverse complement strand
AGGTCACCCCACCCGGGGATCGAACCCGGGTCCTTCTTGCTGTGAGGCGACAGCGCTATCCACTGCGCCACCGTGCCATCCGAGCTCCAAATATTAAACTCAATATCGCAAAATCGTGATAACTTGCAATTCTGACGGCAGAAACAGCTCTAGAAGCTTCCATAGATGTCTATTGCTTTATATACGTACTGGTGGATGCAACCAATAGGCTCATATGTATTTTGCACAGTCTCCAGTATCATTTTTTTTTCTTCAGTGTAAATAGGTGAGGTCAGCCACCTTCTGTCTAACATTTCAGTATATTTTTTGACAGCACTGTGCTGTCTACCCAGGACGAAGAGCTGTAAGTCCACTGGAGGTCAGGATTAGTTTTTAAAAAATGTAAAATTTTGCATATATTTAACTCTTAACCTCATGTATAGTCTGTCCTCTCTGGGCAGCCAGCTGGGTCTTTGAGCACTAAGCCTTTATCTTTGTCTCTGCTTCAACTTTTGGCCTCTGTTTCACAGCCAAAATCCTATATACTTGGTTTTATTTGAATGGACTGACTGTTTATAGTGGGGTGGACACCAGTTCTGCTCACTGTGCTCTGTGTTAGTGTTGATTTGTGTTAGTGCTAATAAAAAAGAGCACTCTTCTTAGGGTTTTATATCTGATGGGAGCTGCTACAGGAAGCCAGTGAAGGGTGTGACAAGGGAGTGACATGGCCGAAGGTTGAAAACAATTCGAGCTGCAGCATCCATCAAAACGATTTTTATGTGGGCACTGAGAAGCTACCAGCTGTGGCCACTCATGATCACTAACAGGATGTTAAGAGACCGAGGCCATTTAAAAGACATTTTGGATCTTTCAGATCAACTGAATGAATTTATTAATTGGGTGTATTTATAATTTTGACCCTGTGTTGAGTTCAGAAAACACCAAAAAATTTGCACCAAATTCTTGTTTGTTTGTTTTTTAATTTAAGATGTATGTTATACACTTATTCTGCCCCAGAAAAAAGAATCGTTTTCACCAAAAGACCATGACATTCATGTCCATGAAAAGTGTATTTAAACTTGTATTGGCAACTGTATGTTGTTTCTGTCAAATTATAACCATCAGATGTTTTTTCAACTTGGCTTCTAACTGCACACATTGCACTGCAATTAACATGGAGCAGCAACAAGAGCCCTGAAATGCGTCCCTTATAATGGTAGATTCCACTTCCCTTTGACTGCAAGACATATGCTAGCACTTAATCAAGCTTCACAAGAGCCACTAAACTTGCTGGGTGATCCTGATTGGTTTGGTTTTGTTAATGATAAAGAGTTCTGCTCAAGGCAGCACTTCAGCGCTAGCTGTAATCATTGTTGTATGATGATGATGATGATGGCGATAAGTTATGTCCTTAGCAGCATTTCACTCCATATGTAATTTTAATGGACATTGATAACTGTGATGATGATAATGAATTTTCCCCAACAGTTCGATCCAACACATGCCATCATGTGGGGTAGTAACTTTGATAATGATATAAACCTTTGCATTTAGATGCACATCAGTGCAAGACTTTTCGTGTAGGATCAATTCATGTTCATTAAGCCTGATCAGGGTCACTGTGGATCTGGAGCCTGTGCTGGGAACACTGGTCATGATGCACTCTGAATAGGACACCAGTCTGTAAAGAAAGACAGTTCCCATTCAACATCAACTGGATCTCTACCTCAGTAATGGACTCTGTGATGTTGCTGGGTTTAGCAATTACTTAATTAATTACAAATAAATAGCTGTTGCATAAATATCCTTCAGTAGTCACTGAAACAACTAATGAAGCCAATGGAGCCTGTAGATCAGTTTCCTGGATATGACGACCCTGGGGTTCTCTCGCTTGTTAAAGTTTTATTTTTTAGGTTTTATTTTTATTTTTTTAATATTAATATATTATAATTAAAATATTTTTTTGCATACGATTGGCTCTGTGAGGCGACCAATCAGAACACGGAGGGGGCGGGGCTATAAGACTTTATATAAGCGCGGCGGCAATACTGTAGCAATACCAGTAGCAATACTGGCCTAGCAATAGATGGAGACTAGCAAAAGCATGAAACGCTGGATTTGGAGCGTCTACTCTCACGACACCTTAAGGTTATGGTAGCAAACTAGCTTCAGTTTGCACAACTTCATCCATGAACTGCTCTTGGAGCACCCGCTCCTTTAATTTCCCCCAGGGAATCAATAAAGTATCTATTTATCTATCTATCTATCTATCTATCTATCTATCTATCTATCTTTTTAACCTTGCGCTCCCTTTCATTCTGTTCTCACGGCACTCTTCTGCTACTAGGTTTGTGGTACTTTAACTTTTAGATACTGTTCCTAGAGAACAGAATTATTATTGTTATTATTATTATTGTTATTGTTATTATTATTATTATTATTATTATTATAATTATTATTTTTGTATATATCATGTATAACAATAATTATACCTTATTGCATTATTGTCTTGTAACATTCGCTCTCCAAGTTGTATATCTGCTGTCTTTCACTGTCGCCTTCATTCCGTTCCACATCACTAGTAGATGGAGTGTCAATCGTGTATAACATAGTAATGACTGTTTTTTTAAATGTATTTATTCAACCCTTCTCGGGATTTACTCTGTGCTGGAGCTGCTGTATCACTAGAATTTCCCTGCATGGGGATCAATAAAGGAATGTTAATCTTAGAGCATTTTGCACTCTAGCATCAACAAGTGTCTGGTTTTTCCAAGATGACCAGAGAACATCAGTGCAGACGCCATGGCGGAAATGAACTACAGCCTGATGCGACCAATAGCTGCAAATTACTAATGCTCCAGACAATGAGAATCTTTATGCACTACATTGCAAAGAGATTGAACCAAAAAGTAAAAGAGATTGAACCAAACTAGATTGAACCAAAAAGATTACCCAAACTAGAACAAAATGAAGGCCTGCTTTCCGAGCATCCCTGAAAATGATACTGCAAGCAATCATTTGATTAGAGAATAGCAGACAACAGTCACCCTCAAGCATAATGTTTTTTCCTCAACACTTTATTGAGACATTATCATTATTGTTACAGATGGTAAATGATTGCTTTGAAAAAAAAAAACAGCTTAGCTACATGTTTTAAAAAATAATCATATAAATAAATATTTAGGTCTTGGGTGTTAAAAATAGCATTCAACAGATCTGTAGTAATAACAGTAATAAAATATTACATCTCGGTTGTTTCAAGAAAAAAAGAAAGCAAACAGATTGTGCTATATTTGCTAGACTACTGAGGTTGTAGCTGAGTACAACATAATGCATAAAAACAATATGAAACATGCAAGTGAATGTTCTTGTCTTTGTGTAACCTTAAAATTGCATTACTATGTAGAAATGCCCTCGTATCCATTTTGGAGTTGTGTGAACTGTGCTAACCAAGAAAACAATGAAAAACTTAATAAACTGCCTCCCGGTGTGCATGCTGCATGCAGTCTGTAAAACCAACCAAACCACTGAATCTGTAATGATGTAAACTGAGTATAGAACACAACCAGTCACAGAAGTCTGCTGTACTAACATGCCAAGGCTAAAGGTGAGATCTATAGATCAGCAATCAGCAACCAGAAAAAACTGAGCAAAAACTGGCATCCAAGTCTGCAGCTCGAGAGCTGTTGTAACAGAAGTATACCGTACTTCTCGTACAGTTCCAGCCATGCGGGCTGATATCAGCTAGAAAATCAAATACAAAAGAAATACTTTATATTATATACAACTAGAGGAAAACACAGAATGAAATGGCCACTTTAAACATTGCGTGACCTTACACACTCTTTTGTACATAAAATCAGACATCGTATTTTATAAAGAATATCACTGGCACTAAAATATTATTCCGTAAATATCATTGCTGAATACATGAAGAGTTGATGCTGAATACATCAAGAACCTGAATTTACCTGTTTTCAACACTGTTCTTTCTAGCTTGGGTGAAATCCAATTAAAATTGAAGTATAGCTAAAGCCAGTACAGACATTAACCAGACTTGATTTTACTGTTTTATAAGTTCAACATGGCAATGACTTCTTATCTACATATCCTACTTATAAAATAAAAAACAAACAAACATGACAACGTATTTGACTAGAAACTACCACTTTTCAGTATGTTTCGATTAGAAATATACTAATTAGTAATCTATTGTACATATTATCATTATAAGAGTACGCTGTACAAGGAAAAAGATACCTTTGAGACAGTACAGGTCATGTCATTAGGGAAATGTTCTGTGTACAAGATAAATAGATAAATTGCCCAGTACGATCATTGCGAATGCTGTCTGAGACAAAGCAAATTCTGTATGATGTACCTTATTATGATATGGGCATAAAATAAAACGCTTCATAATATAACCTTCAGTGGAGTTCAATGGTTTCGACTGTAGGTTTGTTAAATAGTCAACGTAAAGATGTTGATGATTTCCTTTATATACTGTTATATTGTTATATACAATGTTTAAGCCAAGACATTAATTGGTTGCAAATGATAATGAACAATTCTTGGTAGGAATATATCTGAATGGTAGGTAGGAATATAAGTTAGGTCACAAGTAGGTATTTGCAAAACTTTATTTTTATAATGTTATTAAGTTGTAGGTTCATTTACATTATAGTTGTTTAAATTATAGTTCTAAAGTTGCCATTGATATTCAGGCCTCATGATCCATGGCTTTTGCAAATCAATCAGCCCTAAAAGGATGCTTAATGATGCTGAAGCCACTGGATTTAATCTTAAAATTCATTATGAAGCCAGTTTGATGTCCTGAAATAACAGGTCACAAATTTAATTAGAAAAATGTATAATAAAAAAAAAAAAATAAAGTAAAATAAATCATACAATTTTTTTTATGGCAGTTTAGGATTATTTTGCATTTGTGGTGCACACAGTGGCTATTGATGTTAACAGAACATTTAGAAAATGTAGAAGATACAAGTAAATATAGGAGTACTAAAGATAACTAAATGTTACTAAATGTCGATGATGGCTGACAACAGCAGTCAATACAGTATGACATCAGGAATGCTTCTGTGCATTAGGCTATCCACATAAACAGGAGTGTTAATAAAACACCTCATCAGCTGTAAGCTTCTACACATGAAACCAGGACATGTTGTCATGTATTGAGCAATACTAAGTGTATGGCTTACATGTGCCTTTTAATTTACTAACAATCATTCCAGGCAAATACGAGTCTCTACATGGAACTTTGGCTTATATAAAGCTAATTTTTAAAAACACCTATGAAGGAGAGCTCAATAGAACTGATCAACTTTGTCAACATTTTGCTTTGAAGAGCAATTTCTTGAATTAAAATAAAGGTGTTTCATAGACAGATCAGATATTCAAAAAGCAATCAATAACATTTAGCTGCCTAGTATATGAACACGCTGTATTTAGAAAAGCTTTTTCTTATTCAACTTTGGATGTTTTAATATAAATTTGATCTGTCATGTTCATTGAAAGAATATCAATCTCCAAACCTTTCTAATGGCAAGAATATTACAATTAGGTTAAAGCACCTTCTATAAATGTGAATAGCAAATTATAAGCGTCTTAAACAGCTGCAAGTCTTTTTGTCATGTTGTGATATCTGAATATCTGTCTGCTTTACTATGGAGCAGTTTGTAAATATAAATACATTTTTTAACATGTGATATGAATTGAGCTGTCTCTCTGTGAATGAAGGCACATACAGGCATGGCTCTGTACACTTCCTGTCACTCTCAGGCTGACAAAAGGCAGTGAAAGAAGAAAATCAGGAATCATTAAAGGATTTTTTGCTCATTAGTCTGGAAACACATGACCACCGAGATGACATGTTCAGTGAGCTGCGCTGATTCAAATCACAGTTACTGGTGTCAAATAATAAAAAAAGGAACAAAAAGAAACAATAAAAAAACACTCACTTTCACATAGTGAACATAGTGAAAAGAAAGAAATGTGTATAAAATTTGGAGCAATGATGCACTGTTTTTGTTATGGCAGTTTCTCTGGCAAAGCCCTCAGCAGAAAAATGTCAAGATGAAAATTGCTCACATAGTCCTATCAAAGAGAAGGGCATTCACCTACGCCACCCTGTGGAGCCTCCCAGGAACGCTACGTGTGCTTTAACTCTCATGAACATCCATGAAACAGCCACGGCAGGTCTGAACTCAAAGATCTCCTCTTCAAGTTTCTTCCTATAGCTTAGAATAAAACCTCACCATGAAGTGGCGGGTCTCAGTGTTGTTACTTCTTAGCCAGCTGGAAAGGATTCTGACCCTTTCAATAGAACAAAGACAAGTCAAAGGAAGAGCTGATGTTCCAGATATTAGTAGATATTATTCTTGTCCAAGTACACCAAGCATAAGAGAGCGAAATCACATTTGCACTCAGTGGGTACAAGTTAGAACAACACAATCACAAGAAATTAAAGGACACATGCCATCATTTTTCTACATGCTGGTAAAATCAATTTGCACATTTAGTCAAAGCAAGACAGTAAAATGAATTCTGAGCAAGACTTTTGTTTTCAGAAAATAAGACCGGCTTAAAGCAATAAGGTTAAACTGATTTATTTGCATTTGATGTTCATCTAAAGAGCTTTTTTGACAATATCCTTGATAATTCTTTCACTCCTGTGGTAGGAGCAAGGCAGCATAATCTGAGGTATTGCAGTCTGATGACTGGTTTACTGAAGCTGATTGTTATTAAAGCTTTAGTTAATCTCAATAGCATGCTTTTCATGGTAAGCAGCAGCAATCAAACACAATAATCAAATTACTCACTTCTTCAACACACAATGACAACAAAACAAAACAGATGAACAAACATTAGCTTGGGCCTTTTCTCATATGACTGGATGCTGGTTAAAGTGTATCGGTTGTACAATGTCTTGGCTTTGCCTTTGTCCTGATTTCAGCTTGTCAGACAAGGTACAATAAGGCAGAGAAGCATAATAGCAAATGCAGCAGCTTGCTTGTCAATGAGCAGCAATATACATATGGTATAAATATTTATAAAAAAGTCTTCATGGGTATTAGTCAGGTGAATAACACACGGCAAGGGCTTACAAAAAAGAAATAGTTGCTTAAAATACGATCTGAACTGTATGTGCTATGTATGGCCTGTCAAGGCAAAACTATTTATAAGGCACCCTGCAAAGAGAGATAATCTTTTAAAGCTACCCAAGAATTGCTCTGTTAATTTGTCAACTTTGGACTTTTTTTGGATTTTTTTTTTCCAGAACACCTTTTAGAAAATATTAAAACATTTACTGACCATTTATGCATAGAAAAATACTAATTGACTTGATTAAAAACATGTCAGTGCCACATCAAAATTTGGTTAAATGTCCTAAGCATGTTGTTTTAAATGATCCCTTCTAGTAAACATTACAGATTACAGCGGTGGTCAGTGCTATACAACATTTAGTGTCCATTTTAATCTCAGAAATGAGGGATTTCCTCACGAAAGGTCACTCCAAAGAAATCCAGCTCCACTGATTAGTGCAGCATGGTCTGTTACAGCTCATCAAAACACCATTATACAATAAGTTAATAGGCACATATCTGTTAACATTATGTACAAATATCATGCATATGCTGCCTCAGTATATTTCATCCTTAATCAAAACATTTTGCATAATGCATAGGCACAGTATAAAATCCGTTACATAAAAAATATTGCCAATAATAAAAAATAAACAATAATAAAAATAAATCTGTACAAAAGTCCTGCCAGTATTTTTAGTTTTTTTTTTTTTTTTTTTTTAGATTTTTCTCAACATATAACAAAGCAAACAGTATAAAAATAAATATTCTATGTACAAACACAACAATCCAGAATTAATGTCACTGCAAAACAAGAAACACAAAAAGCACCTGTTATTTCATGCATGGAGCACACAGAGGTACTTTTCATTAATATATCATACATTTCATTAATATATCATTAGTGTAGTACAATTTACTCTAAAAATAAGTAATGTTAAACAGTCTAGATACAAATGTGTTATATGTATGGATTATCAATCAAGATACAATAATCAAGTTACCAAAACATTCCGATTTTAATAGTATGCATCTGTATTAAGTATTTTGATTTATTATAGAACAGATTCTCAAATGTTTTACAGTCAGGGATCCCTTTAACTAAAAACTCCACAGACTCCTTCATATTGATTTATATTCGGAACATAGTCCACTGTTCAAGTGTTATTCTTTCAAATGTGTACAATAACACTCCAATACGACATTATTAGGAGTCCATTTGTATTATAATAAAATATCAAACTGGAGTTAAAATAGTCTGTTCAGCTCCAATCAAGCAATCTTTGTCTCCAAAATATAACTGGAGTATTGTTGTACACATTTGCAGTAATGAGTCTAATACTTGATTATTTGTAATAATTTAATAACTTGAAGTTATTAATTAAATCCATTCTATTTGAGTAACTAGTCAAACTATAAGAACTCCCCTTCCCCAGGTGTTACAGCACCCCACTTTGAAAACTATTGCATTACAGCCCTTGATGTATTAGTAGGGAGCTAAAAAAAAAGGTGCAAGACAAATCCACTGCAAAACAAGATATTAGATCTAAAACTACTTACTTTATTCCAACATCCTGGAACTGGTAGACCATCATCACCCTGAGAAACACAGAGGCAAAAAAAAACATTCAAAATCTAAGAACATCAAATCTGAAGAAACTTTTCCTATTTTATTAGGTCCAGTTATGTTGCAGCTACACCCGATTGTCATTTTATCAGCTTCACTTTCCACATAGGACAACACTCCACTGATGGAGGTGATCGTTTTACTATAATTATTATTTTCCCCCTAATTTTCTCTTGCCATTTCTCACCCACTAGCTAAGACCCCTCTATCATGTGACAACTACCAACCAGGGAGGGTGTAGCAAGCAGAAGACTCCAACCATAAACTTTACGGAATGTGCTATCTGCCATATTCTGCATACCTGAACTCACCAATACCTTGGCTAGTATTGCAATGACTGAAGGGGAAGAGAGAATGCCATCCCTCCCACCCATAGAGCATGGCCGGATTTGCTTTCTTGACTCCCAGCCACGGATGACTTTGGCATCATTAGAATACAAACTTGGAATAATTTGGAATGATGTACCCATTGGTTGTCCCTTTCCACTCTTGAGCTACAATAATTGAATAATTGTACACCAACAAAATGCATCTATGTGGTAAATGGATCTGATAAGGTACAATGAGTGTAGTTGGGACAATGAGTGTAGTTACAAGGTACAGTGCTCAAAAAAATAAAGGGAACACTTAAACAACACAATGTAACTCCAAGTCAACCACACTGAAATCAACCTGTCCAGTTAGGAAGCAATTCTGATTGCATATCAATTTCACCTGCTGTTGTGCAAATGGAACAGACAACAGGTAGGAATGAGAGGCAATTAGCAAGACAACCCCTATAAAAAAGTGGTTCTGCAGGTGGTGACCACAGACAGAACAGAACCTTTTCTCGGTTCTCATCCTTTCTGGCCGTGCAGGGCGATTGGCATTTGCCAGAGAACACCAAGATTGGCAGATTCGCCATTGACGCCCTGTGCTCTTCACGGATGAGAGCAGGTTCACACTGAGCACATGTGACAGACATGACAGAGTCTGGAGACGCCGTGGAGAATGTTCTGCTGCCTGCAACATCCTCCAGCATGACCGGTTTGGCAGTGGGTCAGTAATGGTGTGGGGAGGCATTTCTTTGGAGGGCCGCACAGATCTCCATGTCCTAGCCAGAGGTACCCTGACTGCCATTAGGTACCAGGATGAGATTCTCAGACCCATTGTGAGACCATATGCTGGTGCAGTGGGCTCTGGGTTCCTTCTGTTCCTTCTCATTTTAACTTGTCTTGAGGAATTTCCACTGAAGTTGGATCAGCCTGTCCTTTAATTTTCCACTTTTCTGATTTTGAGTATGATTTCAAATCCAGACCTTCATGGGATAATAATTTTGATATACATTGATCATTTTATGTTATTTTGTTCTCAACGCATTCCACTATGTAATAAATAAAGATTTTCAACTGGAATATCTTATTCATTGAGATCTAGGATGTGTTATTTTAGTGTTCCCTTTATTTTTTTGAGCAGTGTAGTTTTTCATACTAAGTGCACATGCAAACAGTAAACACAACCACGTGACACTGTACCCATTCTAATGTTAGTTTATATGGTATCTCACTGACAGGAATTTATTCCTGTACACTTCACTATAATATAAAGCAAATAAAGACTTTACAAAATCTGTTGTTACAAAGAAAAACATACACACAGAGCAAGTAAATAGGAACACTGTACACCTATGCATTGCATATTTTGTGGCAGTAATGCACTGCATGAAATCATGCAGATATGGGCCAGCAGCATCGGGTAATGTTCACATCCTCCTCAGTGATTGTTGGTGCCAGAAGAGCTGGTTTGAGTATTTCAGTAACAGCTGATCTCCTGGGATTCCTGATAACCTTGAGCTACAGAATGAGGATGGGCTACAACAGCAGAAGACCACATCAGGTTGGGCTCATGTTCACTAGTACTGGACAGTTAAAGACTGGAAAAAGAGTGGTGGGGTGAATCTCAATTTTTGCTGAAGCACATAGATGGGATCCATTGACCCAACCTGTGTGTCAACATGTCAGGCTTGTGGAGGTGGTGTAATGGTGTGGGAAATGGTTTCTTAGCACACTTTGTGCCCTTTAATACAAATCAATCATTGATTGAATGCCATAGCCTAAGTATTGTTGCTGACCACATGCACCCTTCACGGCCACAATATACCATCTTCTAATGACGACATCCAGGATGGAAATGCACCATGTCAAAGAAGTCATCTCAAACTGTTTTCATGAACATGACCATTAGTTCAGTGTTCTTCAGGCACCTTTACTGTCACTGGATCTGACAGTAGAACACTTTTGGGATGTGGCAGAACTGGAGATTCACAGCATGAAAGTGCACCTGAAAACTCTGCAGGAATTGCATGATGCAATCATGTCAACATGGACCAGAGGGTCAGAAAAATCTTTCTAACATCTTGTGGAATCCATGCCACAAAGAATTGAGCCTGTATTGAGATCAAAGGGCGGATTTACCCAGTATTCATTCCTAATAAAGTGTTTGTTGAGTGTATAATGACTGATGGTGAAGCTTTTTATAAGGATAGATTTGACACTGGAGTCTCCAGTGTCAGTGCATTCTAGCAGTCAGAGTCTTCAGGACAGAGCTGTGTAGTTTCTCTGTAATATGAGGAGCTTCATTTGTCTTATATAACCAACTTAAAGTGAGAATACAGGAGAGACTGCTGAGGGTACAGCTATTTATAAAGAAAGTGATAACAGGATTACCATGTATCATGAACATCGTGGGTCCATTCAAATTAAGGACTGTAATCTTTGGCCAATTGCTGTGGTTTAAGAGGAATAAAAGACTTGAGATGAGTTGTAACTGGTAAATGATTACCACACACTGCTGATAATTTTTCCGTCACAGCATGCCTTGTAATTATTTTATTCCTTACTTTAATAATTAAGAATTAAGGTTTTATAGGTTATAAGGATTGCGGCACGCTGTCGCCTCACAGCAAGAAGGACCCGGGTTCGATCCCCGGGTGGGGCGACCTGGGAAATTTCTGTGTGGAGTTT
>JAOVVG010000042.1:13757901-13772287 GCA_028566375.1 Leptodoras nelsoni | reverse complement strand
GAGTAAAGCAGTGATTCTTGTGGCATAAAAATAGCTTTGATGGAGGAGTGACTGTGTGGCTGATGATGTGAGAAGTAGACAGTAACTCCTTTTAACTTTCCACATCAGTGCAAGCAAGTCACTTTCTCTGGGGATCTGTAACCTGACCAAGTGCTTTGATGCTTTATTTGAGAACATTTTAAATTCTTACACCAAGAGTAGTGTATATGATGTATTGCTGAGTCTAGTGATGAATGTAGCTGTGGTTCAGGAATATTCTGATCTATATATTGTCCCTGTCATAAGAAAACTTCACTTATTTCACAAAATACATTTAAATGGACATACAAAGTTTTCAAGAAATATCATGGAGCAATGCCAGGTCAAGAATTTGACCTGTACATATACATAGGGATGGCATGACACCTAAAACATCTAAAAAATATTTCAACATGCTCAATATCAGAAAGGATTTACTTAAAGCGGTTAAGTACTCTTTTAAAAAACTAAAATAATACTAGCTGCCAATAATTTCTGGTAATAAGTAACTTTAAAACAAGGTATCATAAATTAAAATCTCTAAGGTATTTATATAGTTCTTTATTCTCTTTCTCTTGCATATGAACTAACTGAAAATGTGAAGTTTCATAACGTAAAATGAAATTATGTTTATGGATTATGGAAATATGAATAAGGTGTCTTAAAGGTTTTCTTATGGCAGCAACAATATCCTAAAATAGTTCACATCCAAGTGAAATGTTTAACAATGTTTCTGTTTCTCAGCAGCTTTTCTGAGAGGAAACTTTGGTATAGTGCAAAAGGAGTTACTGTGCTACTGATTGGGTGACTAGAACAAGTTTCTAAATGACTAACACCATAAAGAGACACCAAAAGCTAGGAAAAGTTCCCTTGAAGTTTACAGTGGGCAACACTGATTGCATGCCTTTTACCACACACTATATTGCCAAAAGTATTCACTCACCCATCCAAATAATTGAATTCAGGTATTCCAATCACTTCTATGGCCACAGGTGTATATAACCAAGCACCTAGGCATGCAGACTGCTTCTACAAACATTTGTGAAAGAATGGGTCGCTCTCAGGAGCTCAGTGAATTCCAGCATGGTACAGAGATAGGATGTTACCTGTGCAACAAGTCCAGCTGTGAAATTTCCTTGCTACTAAATATTCCACAGTCAACTGTCCATGGTATTATAACAAAGTGGAAGCAATTGGGAATGACAGCAACTCAGCCATGAAGTGGTAGGCCATGTAAAATGCCAGAGCAGGGTCAGTGGATGCTAACTTTCTGTGCACAGAGGTCGACAACTTTCTGCTGAGTCAATTGCTACAGACCTCCAAACTTCATTTGGCCTTCGGATTAGCTCAAGAACAATGCATAGAGAGCTTCATGGAATGGGTTTCCATGGCTGAGCAGCTTCATCCAAGCCTTACATCACCAAGCGCAATGCAAAGCGTCAGATGCAGTGATGTAAAGCACACTGCCACTGGACTCTAGAGCAGTGCAGACGTGTTCTCTGGAGTAACAAATCATGCTTCTCCATCTGGCAATCTGATGGACGAGTCTGGGTTTGGTGGTTGCCAGGGGAACAGTACTTGTCTGACTGCATTGTGCCAAGTGTAAAGTTTGGTGGAGGGGGATTATGGAGTGGGTTTGTTTTTTAGGAGTTGGGCTCAGCCCCTTAGTTCCAGTGAAAGGAACTCTTAATGCTTTAGCATACCAAGAGATTTTGGACAGTTTCATGCTCCCAACTTTGTGGGAACAGTTTGGGGATGGCCCCTTCCTGTTCCAACATGACTGCGAATACTTTTGGCAATATAGTATAATCAAAGAACATCACAAATAAATGAATAAAAAAATGAATAAATAAAAAAAAAAATCTATCATTGTTACAGAATAAATTACTGTGTACGGCTCTTGCATTCCATCTTACTAGTAAATGCAATTAAGTATTGGGCATCTTTCCTTGATCATTTACGTAAATATATTATAAAGTAGGGGTGTAACGATACATCGTGCCATGATGCATTATGATGCAAAAATGTGACGATATACATCGTGGAGATGGATGAGATCACGTGCACTCTGTTTATAATACCATCTAATGTATGTAATAGCATTTTTTTAACAGAAGAGGGCTGTCCACCCTCACTAGCATGTCATACATCATGCTCTCATACACAACACTGACTTCAGCCTTATTAACAGCCTAGCAGCTTCAAATGTGATGCAAACTTTGAAAGAGGCAGACATTGTGGACGTCAAATGCTACCCAGAGCTATGTCACTATAACAGCACATGTGATCACTGGAGACTGGGAAATGGCAAGCTTCATACTCCAAACTCTCATTCTTTTCAAGTCGCACACCAGGCGAAACATAGCCGAGGTGCTAATCTGCTCTTTCAGAGTTGGAGCTTGTAAAATGACAACATTGCTGTCGTTACGGACAACACTCGAAATATGGAGGTAGCGGAGCACAAGCCTGAACTAGTGCCACACACAAAGTGTTCTGCCTACATTTTAAAGCTTGTTTCCCAAGCAGGGCTGAGTGAGGCGCATAGCTGCCTTCTTCCACTGCTATGCTCAAGGATAAACAGAGACTACTATAGATCCCCTGCATAAACTCAACATCTTTCTTTTAATTTGAAGGTTTTTATTCAAGAAAACTACACATTATTGAATTGTTATTCTTCAAAAATAAAAAAAGAATGTGTTCAAGAATATAAGAAAATGTGCATTGTTTTACACTTCAGAAATAAAAATGAAAGAACTGTCTTTCATAATTGTTCTTTGTTTAAATTTTGGTTAAAATATCATAAGAAAATCTAATTGTGAGCAGAAAAAATGGAATCATCAGCAGACTGTATCATTACACCCATATCAAATTTTTTTTTTTTTAATAAGGTTATAGTGTGTGTATATTACCTTATTACCTTAACCCACAACACTTACTCAAAATGCATTATCCAGCTATATTATTTGCAATTAGATGCATTTAAATTCCAAAATAAGAAATACTAGTATGCGTATATAACATCAAGAAAAAGATATTTAGAAAAATACTACTAGTGCCAGTAGTACTAAATTTAGTCAAATTTTATATGTACATTTTAGGATAATTATGTTTGACAGTCTGGTCTGTCTGCTAACTATCTATCTGTTCCATGCACTTTCGGCACACAAGGACATTCACTGCTTCATGCAACTTGACACCATTGCACTCAATAAGCCATCAGTCAGTGAAGCCCAGTCTTAACACCACAGAAAGCAGCAGCATATTAGTTATATCATGTCATATTTTTAAACACGGCCCTAACCCACAGAATGTCCTTTGTTCCTAAATGCATTAGCTGAAAAAAAACACTGTTATTATTTTGATATTTGCATATAAATTACTAGCTTTTAAAAGACATTTAGTCTGAGTGCTAAATAAACACACTATATAAGAATAGTACAGAAGTGTTCTTACTGGTAGTCCGAGGTGACCCCTGTCTCCTTTATCTCCTTTTTGTCCAGGTGATCCTTTCTCTCCTCTCACACCCAGACCTGGTTCCCCCTGACAGAAAACAGCACAGAATAAATTGACTTAATTTGGCCTATGAGATACACGAAAATTTAAAATGTTAAACTGGTAGCCACTGCAGTAAGGGTTATATTCACCTTTGGCCCTGACAATCCTGGAGATCCCTGAAAAATTTAAATAGTACATGTCTGAATGGTATAATTAAAAGCTAAATTATCTACAGCACTTAATAATGTATGTTCACATGTAAATGTAGACTCCAGTGTTACGGTTAATATGTTTTGTAGGTTGCATCAAGGAGATAACAGATTTTAATGACATCTGTTAAATTTCTGGGTGTCATATTTCTGTGTGTCATTTATTTTCTTTGCACTTAGGTTAAAGGGTTAAACTGTTTAGAAAGTGTGTGAAATGTTTCTACACTGACTGACTTGCGGTAAGTCCGGCAATGTGTTGCCTAACATGGCAGTGCAATAACACAATTCTCCATCAAATATTATCTTGCAAAGTCCTTGTAAGGAAGAGATATCACCATTGACTCATCCTCACCATTGGCCCCACTGGCCCTGTAGGTCCTGGAGGTCCTGGTGGGCCATATACCTAAGAAACATTGAGAACAAATAGTAATATTACCCTACATGGTTCAATTAAGACCCACCAGAAGAGAGCTATAAGAGGAAGTGAATGGTAAACTCAATTCTTTGGTACTTTTTTGTTATGTTTTTGCTGCCAAATTGTCCTGTCTGTTTGTCACATTCTCCAGCCCTAAGGTTTGATGATGCCTCAAAACAAACGGAAACATTTACCTGGTCTCCATTTTCTCCCTTCTCTCCACCTTCACCTTTCTGACCCTGAGGAACGAGGTAAAAAGTTTTTCAACTTTATTAATTTATATCTTCATTACATAATTGAAGACCTTCAGAACCATTGCACTCTGATGTCATCTGATGCCTATACATCAATAACATCAACCCAATGGGGGCACCACTGCGTACCATTGAGCCTGGCAATCCAATGGGGCCAGGAGACCCTGCAGCCCCCTTTTCACCAGTAGGGCCATCTAAACCCTACAGAATTGGAAGGAATGAGGAAATAAAGGTTAAGTACTGCCAGGATGGAAATTTTTGATGGAATCAATTGATACTGTTCAATTACTGTCTGGATGCAATTTAAAATATGAACAAGTTCATGGAAATTCAAATGCACAACTTGATCTTGAATTTTTGAGTGATTAATGATGGACGCAATGCTGCCCACACACTGATTACTGTGATGACGCATGGTGTCCAACTATTCAATTTCCTACTTATGCATAGTTTAACTGCCACAATGGCGTTACAGATGTTACAGGGCTAAGATAATCTTCACAGATTAAATGAAAAATGTACTTTCTGACAGCGATAGTTTGAAAGTTTGAATTTGGACAATCAGGATCCTTTGACACTCACAGGTGATCCAAAGGGACCCATGTCTCCTTTATCTCCTTTAGGTCCAGGTAAACCCATAATTCCTCCCTCTCCTCGTGGGCCTTCAGGTCCAGGTGGGCCCATGGTTCCAGGCTCTCCCACTTTTCCCCGAGGACCCTGAGACATGGAATTGTTCAATATCAGTAATCTACTTTGATAAATTACCTTGACCACCAAACCAACAATTGCTGCATATTTCTATTTTTTTTTTTATGCAAATGGGGCAGAATATTTATTTACCTTTTCCCCATCAAGACCAGGAGGCCCAGGCAGTCCAACTTCACCCTGAATACAAAAGTAGGCGCAAATGTAAATAGATTGTTTAATAAACACACAAATATTTACTTACTGAATTGTCAGTAAAACACATGACAACTGTAATAATGAAAATGATTAAAGTATATAAATTTGCTCTACTACCTTGGAACCAGGTAACCCAGGAGGACCTGGTAGACCAGGTGGGCCCTGTAGTCACACATGAATAATTATTTCAATACACTATTTTATATATAGATATATAACATACACAGGCATCCTCTTTTACATAGTGAACACTCACCATTAGATGCACATTACGAATATCCTGAAAAACAAACAGTTTATTTAAATACACTGTATGTCTAAAATTGCTCTTTAACAGATTAATCATTTTTATAGATATGATCAGACAGATAACATACATTCTCATTGTTGTTGATTAACATTTTTCCTGGTTCTCCTGTTGCACCTGGAGGACCCTGATAAGCAAAAAGAACAAACATACAGCAAAACTATACATACTAAATTTAATTAATGAGAAGGTATAAATGGTTTGTGTTTAAACTCACTCTTGGTCCAGGCTGGCCTTCAGGTCCTGTTTCACCCTACAGACAGACAAAATGGTTACTATATAATATCAGTGTCACAATGTACTGTTTTTATGAGTAATAGTCATTACTAACCTTAATGCCGTGATCACCTTTTTGACCCTGTAATATAATACATCACACTAGTTAACAGTTAATAACAGTGATTAGTCACTGACAAGTTGAAGAGCAATCCTTAAAATTCAGTACCTTGGATCCAGGCACTCCTGGCATTCCTGGTTCTCCTTTAATGCCAACTCCTGAAGAGCTCAGCTCCCCCTTTTCACCCTGCCAAAGATAAAAGCACAAGAGCTGATTAGCTCAGTTTCAGTTACAGTCATACCAATTATCAATATTACATATAGCATGTGGTAGTCACTGACACCAAAGCCATGAGATATCATAATGCTATTTGTTAAGTAGTATTATATTACATTCACTAATTTGCAAATACACTGCAAAAGTTATCACTATTCCTTTCAGGCTTTACTGTCAGTGCAGTGCATTATATAAACTTAGTAATGAAGCTCAATGGCCAAGCATATGCACAGATACACATTCATTAATTTTCAGTAAACTTTAGGAATGTTGCATTGGACCAAGAGCCTATTCCAGAAACCCTGGGAACAAGCTGAAAATAGACTCTTAATGAGATACCAGTTGCATTAAACACACTAAAACACTGTTAAATATAAAACTTCAAAATGAGCTCTTAAATTAAATTACAGAAATAAACACAAACATTCTAATGAATGAATGTGCAATGTCACAGTGCAAATTCAGGTCAGTGTTTCACACACAGCATGTTCTCATTGCCAGACATAAAAATGTTCATGACCGTAATGACCATCATATGAAATCATTTCTCTCACTCACAGTAAATTCTCAATTTTCAAACAAAGAAACAAGGACCCTGAGTAGCATGGGATGCACACAACATGACAAGAACCTCATGCTCTTTTCATGCCTGCTATAGGCTTACCTTATAGCCTCGCTTCCCAGGAATACCAGGAATACCTGCCTGACCCTTTATACAGTGATAGAAAACACACCATTTGTCTTGAATATCACCAAGACATTAAGACTAATGATTTATTATCACTGTTCATATTTTTCAGACCTATACCTTTAGTCCAGGAATCCCTGGAAAGCCAATTTCTCCCTGAATTGAAGGCCAGCACAGTCAAAGCCAGAAAAAAGTTGACAGTAATAGTAAGAAAAGAGAAAAAGATCCTAACAAAACCTAAAACAAACTCATGCCAGAGTTGACAGCATGCCATATTTCATAAACAAACATTATTAAAATGTATGGTTATTATTAAAAGCCATGATTAGAAACATTTTTCATACATAGTCTCAATACAGATTTGCATAAACTAATTCAAACATCACAGATATCAACTACAAACTCCTGGTGTCTCTTAGACATCATTAGACACAGCTGTATACAAGGACTTCCAGTTAGTCACTGCCACACTTCCACATGCCTCCTCATTCCTTAAACCACAAAACCAAAAACAAAGAAAATGGCTTTAATCGCAATTATTGGACAACATACTGTGGTGTCAATATTTAGAACATCTGGTCAGGCTTTATGCATTTCAGGCATCCAAAACTGATCACTGGCAGAGCCACAATGAGCTGCCCTTCATTGCTTTGTTATTCATAGTAAAGAACACGGCAGGTATTTATTTCATGTCTGACTCAACCTAACTAGCAAAAAATAAGGGAGTGATGTACAGACACAGCTGAGGCTGTATACAAAGACTTCCAGTTAGTCACTGCCACGCTTCCACATGCCTCCTCATTCCTCAAATCACAAAACCAAAAACTGGCTTTAATATACAGTCCTCTAAAAAGGTTTTGGGATGGCAATGCCAGTTCTGTTGATTGTTATACAACGAAGACATCTGGGTTTGAGATGAGATAATCAATCAGAACTTCATCTAGATGTGTTACACAACTTGTCACCTTTGGTGACAGACCACCTAGTTTTTAGGTGAGCAAAAGTATAGTAACCGACAAAAAGTACATTAAACAACACTTGTTAATGTAATTAACAATATTTGGCTGCATATCCCTTGCTTTCAATAGCTTCCTGAAGGCAGCTTCCTACTGACATCATCAAACTTTTGCATTCTGCTTATGCAATGCTTTTCTAAGCTTGTACTGAAGCTCCGTTTTGGGCCATTCTTCTCAATTTTTTCTCCACCAATTTTTATCATGGATAAAATCTTTCACTTTATTAGTCTGATGAAGTCATTTTGTTTTGTTGGCAGTGTGTTGTGTTGGGTCGTTGTTTTGCTGCATGATGAAGTTCCTTCCAATTATTTTGGATGCACTTGTCTGTAAACTGATAAACGAAATGTTTCTGTAGACTTCTGAAATCATTCTGCTGTTACCATCATGAGTTACATATTAGCAAATATTAGTGAACCCATTTCAGAGGCAGTCATACAAGCCCAAACCATGACACTACCTTCATCGTGCTTTGTCTATAAGCTCATATGATTTGGGTCATGAGCAGATCCTTTCTTTCTCTACATATTCCAGAAATACAGGCTCATCTCTGTATTGCTTTGCGAATTCCAATCTTGCCTTCTGATTTTATTGGGAGGGGTTTAAATCTTATAGTGTGTCCTCTATATTTCTGGTCTCAAAGTCTTCTTTAAACAGTGGATTATGATACCTTCACCCCTGCCCTTTTTTGGGGGTGGGTTTTCTTCACATCATCTGCATCATCATCAACTGCTGTTGTTTTCTTTTACTAACCTGTTCAGTGTATATCAGTGGTTTGTCTTTTTTTGGACATTCCTAATTGGTGTATAGACTATACCCACTGTTGGGCAATGACTTCCCTATTTTCTTTCAAAATGGCTGAACAATGCAAAATAACTGGCCTTGCTGTTCCAATACTTTCCAAGGAGACTGTATATAAATCACATTTATGAGCCGATACAGTCTCTTGTGAAAAAGCTTGTTGGAGTACATTTGGGTTGTAGCTAAATTATTGGCAGTTGTGCCACCACTCAGATCCTGTTGAACATTTCCACTATGGAAATCTTCCTCAGACAGCATGCTGTGTGAGTACAACAAGTTAGGCTTTACAGCTTGGCTCTTGGACAGCATTTCCATATATTGGAAATGTGTTTGAATACCCATGACAAGTGAACAGTACTAGTAATCTTAGAGCAGAACTAGCTAACATACTAGACGACTAAAGTCACATTCAATACACACTACCTTCATTCCTTGTTTTCCAGGCATTCCAGGCATCCCTCGCTCACCCTGGAAAAATGGCATCAGTTTTCCATCTTTTCAAAGGCTCATAACGCATTTGAAAATACCATACGACTACAACACATCTTTAAATGGCATGCTAGGAACATTATAAAAGCGCAACCAAAATGCCAGTTCTGTTATTGGGTTGTGCATATCCAATAAAATGCTCTAGGAATTCAAAAGCTTCTACAGAAAGCATATGTGTCAGCTGTAGAAAGGCAGACACCAGGCACCGTGTGCAGACAGTGGTTCTGAGTGTATGGTAAAATCATCCCCTCTTTGACCACACACACACACTGCAATCCTGGATTATGTGAGACCCGAACAGGTGCAGTGGTCAGTGATCAGTGATCTTGGAAGGGACGTGCATTGTCAAGTGATATGTGGTATGAGAGAGCGCTAATTATCCCAGGAACTCAAGAGGTGCTTTGGACTGGAGACATGAGCATAACATGCTCAGCTGCCGGTCATGACTACCAACAAGTCCTAATCCTGCCAGGAAGAAGACACAGCTGAGCATAAAGCATAAAGTGTATGTTTTGGGTGGAGATTAATGTTATTATATAATTTCTCTGTGAGGCAGGGAAATACAAAGATGCTGTAATGGTTGCTGCCTTCAATATTTAAGTAAGGGAGGCAGTCTAGCAACACTAGTCTCTTTGATCCTCTCTTTTTATGCTCAACTCACACCATTTTTGACATCATCTCCATCCCTCATCATCATTATTTCTCCATTCACTGTGTGCTATTTTGGATCAGTTCAGAATGTACTGTGTGGACAGAAGCCGTCCACAGATGATTTATCATACTGTCATTCTCTGCAGTGAAGCACAGTCTTTGAAATACAGTGGAATTGTGGCATATGAATGCATCACCAGTTTATCCTTACAGAAGATGGCTGTTCTCCACATTCAGTGCACAGACTAAATGCCAAAATCAATTGCTATTTGTACACCACCTTAAATGCTTCTTTGTTTTGTCTATGGGGAGACCCTTAAGTGTCATGTATATATACTCTGTTATACATAAAACAGAGACGTTCCTTTTCAGAAAATATTAAGCCACCTGTGCAAGATCAAACCATTAATGCTCCACTCCTACACTTGGAGATTTTTTTTATCAGAATTCTACACTATGTGGTATCTGAAAATTCATAAACCACCGCAAACAGGTTGAGAAATGTTGATCCGACTCTGCTGAGCAAAATCCGCAAAAACAGTAACTGAGAAAATGTATAGCGCATAAGAATGAGCATGTACAGCACTTGTAAATAATAAATATGTATATGCCATTTTACTCTCATTGGTTCTTCACTTATCAGACGCTGGTAGACAAGTACACAAAGAGAGATGATAAAAATAGGAAAATATGAGAATGCAACATTCTGTATTCTTTAGCAGAAACAGAAGGATCTAATGGAAACAACTGGTTTTGCAATTGGAGTATATATTCTTGTAGAGCTCTGGAATGGGATAATGAAGAGAAGGAAACTCTTTTTCTCTCTCAGTTGCTGCTCATGGCAATTCCTTGTCATCTCATACTGCCTTCCATTTTTGAGTGATATCACTGCATGATATCACTGAAGTCTCAAACTTTCCTTACTCAAGGCCACCTGCTGGAAAACCCTCAAACGGTTTTCCTGCATGTGTGGGAGATGAATTGTGAAGTCGATCTGCTCTTTTTCATCTCATTAAATAGAGAGCAAAAGGACACAGACTGTCCTGCTCTCAGCTGTCAAGGTGACTGACTTTAATTCAGTGGTTGTTGTGATCACCTCACGATCTCCTGCAGATAGTCTAGCTTGCAGAACAACTGAAGTGGTGACACAGTGTAATTTATGCTGTAGTAACTGGATTGCATTTCCTTCACGAGAGTCTGACACATGACAGTAACCAGTGCAGGTTACATTCATGGCAACATGTCTAGCAAGCTATAATGGGACTGTGTATTTTTGTGGTGAGAATATGAGTGAAGACAGAAGGGACTCTATGGACTAAAGAGCAGACCACTGGGGATCAGATGTGTCTTCAGGAGCTTCTCTTCTGTGAAAAGGCTTTTGTTCTGTTCCTTTTGGCAAAGCTTCTCTGTGACATAAATGAGTAAACGTGGTGGCCTCTTGGAAGCAACATGTAAAGTTCATGTCAAGATCATCACTCTCGCATACGCCATGTTGACACTATTTTGCAAGATGCCTGAGTGCTCCTTTTGGGACCAGTGATTATGGTTCAATTTTAGATTTGTAATAATAATGAAGATAATTATCTCTGCTTTATCAATATTCATGCTATTAGAATTATGGTTCAAACCATGCAATACTGAGATCAACACAAAGGCGAATTCACTCAGAGAGGATACCTTCTCTCCTTTCTCTCCTGCAAGACCCATCTTTCCCTCCTCTCCCTACACATCACACAGATGGAAACATCTTTAGCAGAATAGTGGACACACACATGCTGAAATGTAGCCTAGAACAAACAATGATTTTTGATCTTATCATCCTAACATCTCATGGCATACACTAGAGAAGAAGTCATGTGCTATAAATCAGAAAAAAAAATCTTAAAAGAGACCAGTGCTTAATCTAACCATCAGAACTCCAAATGGTGGTCCTGGAAGCCTGAGACAGAACAGAAAGCATTGTGCATTTGCCTTTGTGTGTGGGCATGTCTGTGAGTGTAAAGAGATGGGACTTGAAGGGAAATGAAAATTCCAGTAAACCCCTACTAGATAGTAGCTCCATCTACTAAAATGTGGCACTGATATTTGGTATTTGGTCTCAGACTGTCCCCCACATGCTGATAAGAGCCCAGTGTTTATTAAAGATATCACACCCTGTCTCTGACTCTGCTGCTGGCAGTCCACACTGAATTCTGTTGCAGGTCCTGTAGCACTGTTGGCTCCAGAAGACAATACTCAGCACAGCCAGTTAGACAGACAGGATACTCTCTGGCCTCTACTAGCTATTTGTATATCAGCAGGTGTAAATAGACTGAAAATACTTTCCTCAAGAAAGGGCCAACTGACACCACTCCAGATGTATTAACCTACCTACTATGTCGCTATGTCACTATAAGTAAGCCGGTTACTATCCCACACATAGTGCACTGCTTATGCTTACTTATCTTCGCTGTACACTGTTTTTACTTGCAATGAACAGCAAACAGTTTTTTTTATTCACATTCAGTTGGGATTTACCCAAGTACAAATACATTATTCAGAATGAACAGATAATGTTTTCCATACATATACAAATACAGACACCAATAGAAGGCACACTATTGTGTTTTTTAGAAAAAAGTTTACTGGACATCTGGTTAAAACTAAACAGAAGGAAACAAAGAAAGTCACATATGGGAGGGTTTTTTTTATTTTCCTGTGGGTGCAAGCGAATGGACAGATATAAAGCTAATAAAGATCACATTCATTAACATGATTTTACAGCATCCTTAGTAACTGCCTGGTGAGGGCCAGTGTGAGTAAAACTAGGC
This sequence comes from Leptodoras nelsoni, assembly GCA_028566375.1. Taxonomy (NCBI): domain Eukaryota; kingdom Metazoa; phylum Chordata; class Actinopteri; order Siluriformes; family Doradidae; genus Leptodoras; species Leptodoras nelsoni. The sequence goes on along the minus strand of JAOVVG010000042.1, from coordinate 13,759,681 downwards.
TACTAATTTGTTTAAAGAACCAACTATTTCACTAACCAAGTAAGGTTTTACAAAATATTGTGGGCAAGTACAAACCAAAATAACAGCTGGGTGAATGGGCTTCAAAAAACAGAGCTCATTTGATAAGGCTGAGACTGAGTAACTGTCAGAGCCAGAACTCACAAATTTAATAAGAGGGGAAAAAACCCTTCTGGGTTTGGCCACAGCCACTTAAAGTTATCCAGCTACAGATGCCGATTTGGACATTTGGAGCACTAACCAGATACAGATTTAGATGGTTGCACTGCATTAAACCCCTAAAACTCAGCACAACTGTCCTGATTATGTACAGGATGTTGCCAAATACAGAAACACACAGATGTCTTACCTTCTGTCCTTGATCCCCTTTGGATCCCTAAGGTAGCAAAGAAGAAACAGCAGAAATACATTAGCCATGAATCATAACATAAATTGCTATATGTTGCAATGTTTTTATTGTTGTTAATCTGTTTGGTTTCTTTAAAAGGCATCAGGTATTTTGTGTCAGGTAATTTCTCCTTCATAATGATGCATTTACAGAAGTGCACGTCAGCTGAGACAAAGACCAAACTGAGACAAAGACCAAATTACATTCTTATCCTTATTACCTTACATTAATGTCTTAGATTAGCTACCTAGCGGCATGGTCTATGTTCAAACTGATGACTTTCTCTCTGAAAATGCACAGTGGTTACATTTAACCTGGGTTGAAAAACATTTCTTAACAATGTGTTTTCCCAAAATCTGCTCTGCCCCATATGAGATGATTACTCATGATCTGGCATCATAATCAAGATCTTATTTGGATGGGTCCATGGGAAAATATCCATGTCTGTGGAAGAAATCTAAAGTTTACAAGGCCCGATATTGAGGAAATGGAGTAGCAGGTTGTTTCAAAATTCAAGCTGAGTTCAAAATAGGGGGTGCACAGTAGGAAGCACATGGGTTATTCCATGGTAAAGTTAATTTATATTCAAATAATAAAACCATTGGCAGTTTGTCCTAGGGTGAGCAGTCCTCATAAAAAGTGTCAGTCATACACCGGTCAGACCTGACTCAGGGAAGTGGTGAGCACATGTACGAGAAAAGAGAATCAAGCACAGGGAAAAAATATGAGGTACAAAGGATATGTGAATAGGGTTGTTATGGATAAGTCACATAAAAGTACTGTATGGCTAAATTGAGGAGAAATGGACTAGGCATACTGGAGTGTGGGAAAGTCCTTTAGGCTTTGGAAATAAAGTGAAATCAATATGATGTAGTAGGTAGATAGAGGCTGGCTCACTGTGAATATCCCTCTTTCTCTCTGTGTATATTTGTGTATATGTGTTTTCTTAGGGTACTTTCACACAGGTTAGTCCATTAACAGAGTCCCAATCAGAGTGAAATTGATATTTTTGGCATGTTTGCTATCTGGTTTGGTTTCACACGCCGCACAACTAAAACAAACCAAAAAGCAAAAGAAACGTTGGCTAATGGCCATATAGTGCTCAAAAGGTACTCATCATGTGCATTCAATCACCAGAAATCTGCCAATGGAACAAATTAAATAAACTTTGTACAAATCATAAAAATCACCAGACAATGGAAAACAATGCTTGCACTACATGAAAGATTTTATAAGTGTATAAATAACTAGCTTTAAATGATCTGTGTATTATATCCAGCTTGTATTTAGTCAGTCAGTCAGTCAGTCATTTTCTGTACCGCTTATTCCCAGCCACGGGGTCACGGGGGAGCCGGTGCCCAGCCGGCAACTCTG
>JAOVVG010000042.1:13730845-13757801 GCA_028566375.1 Leptodoras nelsoni | reverse complement strand
TTTCCCAGGTCGCCCCACCCGGGGATCGAACCCGGGTCCTTCTTGCTGTGAGGCGACAGTGCTATCCACTGCGCCACCATGCCGCCCAGCTTGTATTTACTTTTCTTTTTATTTTCTTTCTGTTTCAGCATTCCACATATCCAGAAAACATGGCATTTCTAGAGCACTTCAGCTCCATCCTTTGGCTCAGTTTGCACCTCATGCCTGTGTGTAGCTCACCTTCACAAAAAAATAAACCCATAAATAATGTTGATGTTTTGTTAGATTCCTGCATTTGGGTCTCTTCAGAGTCAAATCTCTTTCTTTGCAACCGAGCTGCACTACTGTACACTTAGAAGCGGACTGAGACTACCTCACTCATATGAGTTCAGACTGGTTGTTTTGGCCCATCCTGAAGTACGATTGCTGTGTTCCCACCTGCTCAAACAAACCGCACAGCTGGAAAATGTACCAGGGCTCCATTCATATGGACTAAACACTGCATATGTAAAAGCAGCCTTAGAAAGACTTTTAGAATGACTAATTGTGACCAAGACAAGCTGGCACAAAGGTGTTAATATGTGGGTGAAATGCACTGTTCTGTAAAATCATCAAAGATGAATAAAGCTTACCTTAAGGCCTTCAGGTCCAGTTAATCCTGTCTCACCACGATCACCCTGGACAGGGAAGACACAGTAATCTTAGTGGTAGAACATGCTTACTTATACTCTACTCTTTCTTCAGTACATTCTAATAGCAGTGTATATGCAAGTTCATCTCTATTGTGGAACTCTACAGATGAAATGGTAACAGATTATTTGGATGTTGATTACTATGTTCTGCATTGCATTCAAGAATCTAAATATGTCTCTTTATCCTAAAAGGGTGTACAATTTAAAAATGTATCATACAATTTTCATACAATTGGTTTCTATGTTCATGAAAACAAAATGCTTATGTCGAATCAGAAATTCATCCATGCCTTTGACTTGAGAAACCTACCTTTTGTCCTGGTACACCTGGTTCTCCCTATAATAAAAAAAAGGCAAGAGAACTCAATATAGTCATTACAATGCATTGCCATTCATCTCTTTGCTGGACTGAATACAGAACAGCATTAGACTACATAATAAATACTCTCACTGAGATGTTCTTTTTGCTTGATTTAAAGGGTTTTTGTTGATTTTCAAATTATATCAAGCCATATCATATATGATTTGGGTAATTTGCAGTGAGTTGTTCCTATATAGTGGCTTGGATATCCACAAAATTAATGTCTGGCTCCTGCAGATATACACTAGTGTGTTGCTTTTATATAGAGCGTGGGTGTGCTATTTTATGGGCCCTGCATGTTTCAACTTACAACAGTTCAGATTCTCCAATCTAAACAATCCATGGCAATTAATGCATCATGGGAAATGGAGAATTATCCAACAGCAACACAGAACGGTGAAATGCAGCATAACCCTTCTGTACTGGTAGCACAAGTCTGCACTCTGCCTGTAAATGGCTGAACCTTGCCTGAACCTCAGGCCTGTTTATAACACCTAGAATAATGCTGTTGACACAGCTGGACTAAAACTCAGAAAAGGTTAACGCTAGGACTTTGCACCAGTTACACTGCACAAGTTGCTATATGTAATTAATTGCTAAGCTTGTAAAGTGATTATTAATCAACCTGCACAAGAAACCTTGCTTCACAGTGTACTGTGTGAGGTCTGACATTTACCAAAGGACAGAAGCCATTACAGGTGTAGGCTTAAGCACTTCAGGGGTAGACCCCAGTGTTTTGTCCTATCACAATAATGTTTCAGCTTTTACTAAAAGCTGAAACATTCCTCCAGACCTTACATAAGCTTACCTTTATTCCTGTCAACATCTGTAAATAAAAACAAGAAAAATAATTATTAATTACTAAAATACTAAATAAAATGATAAAAAATAGATCTAAATATTAATGCTGTAAAATGAGCTGTATATAAGTGATATGTTATGCTTTTACACACCCTCACGTCTTTTCCCAGTTTTCCAGGTTCTCCAGGTTTTCCCTGTATCATAAAACATATTCCCATATATGAGTGAGACAAGAAATGACTAATTCAATTTCTATATGTACGGTATTTACCACAGAAATAAAGATGACCTGTAGTACGAAGCTTTGAAAAACAGGATTGGACCTAACTCTAGGGCTACATCCACACTACATTTTAGTTTTAAAACACTTTTGCTACATTTACACCTGGTGTCCATATTACTCCTGTGTTTTCAAGCTTTACTGGAGACCTTTAGGTTTAAAACTCTGGGGTTGTGTTATATGTGGAACAACGGTCTTTTGGTACCACACTTTAATCACATGATTCTTTTCTAGAAGATAACAAACAGCATCAGCCTTGACCAGTGGTGAATGCATTTACCAGAGGTGAATACAGCATAGATAAGGAATTACAGGTGTTGCTGACCTTGCTTTATTTGATAGCAGCTGTTCATCAGTTAAATTCTGCATTTTCTAATGCTATATCTGTCTACATGCGCAGGAGGCAAGCCGTTATTTGAGCAATCTGTGACATTTCCCATGTCCAACAGCTTCCTGTTTACAGCTTTTGCACATGAGTGAATGGTCATGTGATGTCAGGTGTGTTAGTTTGGACAAAGATTATTTCTGATATAGAGCCGAAATGTGTTTCCTTTTTTAGATGCCATTTTAAGATGTATGATTTAAAAAATGTATTAGTGTTGACATAGGAATAACTTAGGAATAACTTTTGTGATTCTTACCGGTGGCCCATTAGCACCCGTCAATCCTGGGCTACCAGGAGGCCCTGGGGGGCCAGGCGGGCCCGGTGGTCCCTGTGCTCCAGGTTCACCCTGCTGAGAGACCATACATTACAATCTCAGGCAGAGAAGCCAATACATATTCTTATGTACAACAAATTCAACATCAGCATTAGGATCCATTCTGTTTCAATTCCAGTCTACATGATAGAGATTTAAACTGGAAACTGAATCTGATGAATCTGAATCTGATCTTATCTGATGAACTACAGAGACTGAAATGGAAAGGAAGCAAACCCTTATAGCTGAGTTGAAAATAAAATTAAAGCATGTCAGGGCTTTCAACAAATGGAATGGGGTAATTTAAATGGTTATTCTACCGGTGGTTATTAAACTTCACTGAGCGAGAACCATGTTTGGAAAACAAGCACAGCCATGAGTTTTGGCTGTACATGTATCAGAACCATGCCAATGAGGCTTAGGTTCACCTAAAAAGCTTCAGAGTCCTGACCACTGACCAGGAAACCTCACACTCATACTGTTTGCTCAGGACCCTGTCAACAGTAAGAACTAGAACTATGATATGCTCTGCAAAGATTTCTTTGGTGTTTTTACTCAGAGCAAAAAAAATGACAGAAGGAAAATCTGGAGTGGATATGGAAATAGGAACTAGCACCAAGATAGGAAAACATAACTATAAAGACTATTTTATCTGGCTCTGTTGTTCTATAGTTACATAATATTGGGCATAGCGGCCACGGTCCTCTGTGTGTGGATTTTATATGTTCTCCCCAAGTTTCCCCTGGGAGCTCTGGTTTCCTCCCACAGTCTAAAGACATGCAGTCAGGTGAACTGGAGATACTGGATAGCATGTGTCTGTGTGTGTGTCTGTGTCTGTATGTGTGTCTGTGTGTGTATGTATCTGCCCTGGAACGGACTGGTGACCTGTCTAGGGTGTTTCCCTATCTTGTGCCCAATGAGCACCAGGATAGGCTCCAGCCCCCCCAGTAACTCAACATTAGGATAGGTGGCTTAAATAAGTGAGTGAGGTTCATTAGATGAATTCATTTCATTATTTCTATCCAGAAGAGGCAGAATTCAGCACAGAAAGTCCTCTATGTGGAGACATTTCAGATTTTTTTCCTTGGTCAGTGGTCCACAAGATTAGGGACTCTTCTCTCCAAACATGGTGCATTATTCTGGCACACATACACACACCTGTAGGAACAATATAGTGGATGGATGCCAGCTTAAGTCGGCCTGTGCCAGGGCTATGTGTACAAGTAGGCCATTAGAGTTCAATGCAGAGGTTTTGAGAGCAGGAAGTAGGGCTGGCATGCTCTTTTAGACAGTCATCGCTTTCCTGGCAAATAAGCTCTCAATTCCCTTCTTTTGTTACTTTTAGACTGACATTATGAAAATTGCAGAATGGGATGTCTTCTCCAGAACTGCATTTTCTGCACTTTATAGGTGAAATAAATGTCAATCAGTTACACTCTTACAACCTTAAGAGAATATGATGGAAATGGATCTTGAGATAATATTGTTTGTCTCAATCAGTAGCTTTAAACCCTCTTGACCACTGTGGTTTTAGACCTTTCATCACTGAAAGCACAGAAAAAACCAAGTTTACCAAGATAACTTCCTGACAGTGTGCTAATAATTGCCCATTTCCTTGTCTAAAATTACCATGGAGATATCCAGCTGAAGAAAGAAAATTTGTCATTTCTAGGAAAGCTTGCTTTGGCACTGAGCTGAACATTCAAATGTAAATGCCCATGGCTTTGAGAAATGGTGTGGTAGTATTTAAGTATGCCCATAAACATTAAATCATGACTACAAATGTCAAACTGAGAAACCGTTGTAAAATGTCAGATAAATCAGACCTATTTGACTGTAGTTGGAATAGCTCAATAAAGGTGTAGAACAGTCCTGTTGCTGTTCTCACATTTCCAGCACTTAGAGTGAAGGCTAGCAAACACATTGGTGCCATGGAGGGTTACTAATGGGATTGGGGATGGGTTTGGCTGGCAGTTGGTCAACATTGGCTGGCATCCTTGGCAGGGGGTAATAAGGGTGGCAGAGAGAGATGTACCTTGAGGCGCTTTAGAATTAGAGGGCTTATTGAGGGCATGTTGCGCACGGTGATGGGCAACATCTGCTCAGGTCACAAAGCACAGGTGGGCCGCAGTGCAAAAAGTCACGAGGGCAACAAGTTGACCAGCAGGCCAAAGGAAGGAAACGGTGTCAAGGAGATGCAGAGGGAAAAAAAGAAAAGAAACAGAGAAATTAAATGCAAAAGAGTGAATAACAGGGAAACAGCAAGGCAGGGAGAGATAAAAGAAAGAGCTCTAGCTGGAAAGGAGAGATAGAGTGAAAAAAGGCATGAGAACTGACAAACAGGACCCAGTAGTCTGAATTACAGTGGTGAGATATATATTTTAAACAGGAAGGCAAATCATATTCAGTATCCAAGCCCAAAAGCGGATAACTGAATAGTGCTGATAGAGATTTCAATTTAACTGGATTTAGATATCTCAGCCCACTGTGATTTGGTTCCTGTGCCCTGCGCCAGTACTATGTAGACGCCAGTCTTGCCACAAAGAGAGTTCAGCAACAGACTTACTGTGGCCTGTCCTCCGGCACACGAGTGGACAATACGCCGTTTCTGTTGAGATCATCAGCATTATGAAGTGCAGTTTAAAAAGTTACTAAAGTTACTAGTTTCCACTAATCTACAGTAGTCAACTTGAACCCGTCAAATTCCCAGGACCTGTCAGCAGGTACACACTTATATTCTTCACTCTCATTACTTACCCATTAAAAAGATAGGCTGATACTTAAATCACTGTAGCTGTTTGAAACTTGCCTTTGTTTTGCAATGCTTTTTTGCATTTAGTTGAACAACTACAAAAAAATGCATTTAAGGACTAGTCATATAGTAATAAAACACAGAAAGTAAGAGAAAACAATATGCATAAAGAATTCTGATTCATTATTGCATATGATTTGGTGACAGGCTCTTGTGTCTCTCCTGCTCTGGCTTAGTCAGAGGACAGGCCTTATCTGGTCTCTCTTTGCAGCATGGCTGAAACACACACACACACACACACACTTCTCCGGATAATTGAGGACCCCACAAACCTTTAACACCAGAGCCTGACTGGAGCGTAATGCTGCCAGAGTTTTCACTGGAAGTCCCTGCTTAAAATGGCCCACCACACACGCAGACATAAACATACATAGCCATATACACATATGCATATATCAAAACACAGACACACAAGCACTCAGCAACTCCCATCTCTGTTTCATGAAGTAGTCCTTTTTGAAGCTAGTGTGTGACCTCTTGGCTCCGTTCAACCTAACTGTAACCACCCACTAGCACAGACCTCCCACTAAGAGGCTTGTTTTTAGTCTAGTTAATAGGAGCTCTTAGACAATCTGCTGTCTCTGCAACCTGCTTGACCAAAGCCATTTCACTGTTCCCTAGAGTTTTATTACTTGAACACTGAATCTTAATATTTTTAATTGGAAGTCAATTTACTTTGCAACAGTGTGGTACTTACATGTAATATGTACTCAGATTAACCTTTATTTCAATCTAAACTCATGAGAGTTGATATTTAATTCTATGTAGCATACTGCTATATCTCAAATCATTTCTAAAATAAACTGGATTTCAAAACAATTAGCTAGGAAATGGCTGAGCAATTTGTAAGAAGGTTAATCCCCGAACACAAATACAAAGTCTTTTTCTTGGCACATATTATCAGAAAGCCTTATCAGATCTTTTTCTGTAATTTGCTTTTATAACTATCTTGCTTTCAGTGGAATGCTGGTACCCCAGGGCAGCAATGAGGGTCTCCTTCTCCATCATGTGCTGTCCATCATGAATTATACTCATTTATCAATCTAGTGTTCTTTGCCTTCTTTTCATGTTATTTGCAGACAGGTAATTACAGCACTCTGTTTATATCTTCTTTGGGGTTTTTTTTTAAAGAAAAATTACTGAAGCAAGGCAAAATAACATACAAAACGTATAAACAGATTCATTGATTATATGACACAACACAGTAAAAAGCAAATCTTGCAAGAAAATATTTCACTCACCCGATGTGTATAATCACCACAAACTCCCTAAAAAACACACAAACAAGAATTATAAGAAATTGTAAAAGAAATGTACAAAGTAAGTAGTTCAGCATGCAATAAATGGATATGTACCTTTTCCCCTTTTGGACCTGGTTCTCCCTAATAAAAACAAGTATTGAAATTGTGTATTGAACTCTACAAAATGTACAAGAAGTATAAATATTGTAAACTAGTGTAGAGCACAATAGTAGAATTATATAAACTAATACTTACAGGAAGTCCTTTGGGACCAGGGGGACCCTGATAACATTAATGCATCAATAATTAATTATGATTTAAAAGAAAGAAATGTATTTGCAAGTACATTTTATATAATTCCCTGTCATGCATGGATATAGCACATACATTCATCTCAAATATACACATTAGCTAAACACAATGTTCTTTCCAACCTAAATTAATACAATGTTCATTCTCACATCATTGCAAATGTGTTTTACATGAAAAACCTCAGCACCTTTCCTCATTTTGTCAAAGAGGGAAAAGCAGCGGAAACGGACTCATTGTAAAAACATGAATCAATGTTTCAGCTATTCAGTCTCAGCTATTTGATGAACTAGTCCAGGCTTGGAGTGGACAGCCATGTAATTTGTTTTGGCAAGTGGGAGCGAGCTTCTGTGAGCCGCCAGAACCCCAGAGCCAAAGAGAGGTGGTGCTCACTCTCATGAAGGAGCACTAATCACTGCTGCCAACAGCCTCCAATAAGACAAATCTCCACATAAATAAAACAATTATATCTAGTGGTTATATCACAAAGAGCCTTGAATGCTGCAGCTAAAAAACTAAAACAAATTGAGAAACAAAAACTAGAATAGCTTAAAGCTTCCAAAAGTGGTAAAACCTTCATCCAAAAACACTGGTGCATCTGCTTTTTTTATTGCACTCTGGAAAAACAACGAAATCAGGAGAATGTTGAAACGGAGAGGAAACCTATCAATAAAAAGAGAGAAATGGAATGCCAGATGAAGTTGGGTTTGTAGCCTCAGAAGGTTGTGTGTATTTTTAAAAAAGTCATTGTGCTTTAGTCACAAGCCCTGTGGGGGCCATTTCACAGCGAAGCTGACCCCATAAAGGTGTCACCATAATGCAGGGAGACTAACTTTTATTCATGACGCCTTGTAGGAATGCCACACTTTTACAGTAGTTCAAGGCCTCCTTTTTCGAAAGACTCTTCAAAAGAAAAATTGTTTCTGCCTATCACCAATAAATCCAGTTGAAATTAACTAGACTGCAGTGTGTAGTTCACTTAATGATGGGTAATGTTTCCCTTTGTCAGAAACAACAGCATCACAAACAGCATCAAGTTACCTGGCCTATAAATCAAACTAAACTGTTTTCTTAGTACAGGGGTGTTACACTGCAGTCCTGAAAGGCCATTTCTGAGTTTACCATTCTGCCTCATTTAACACAACTGACTCCACTCGTCAGCTAATTACCAAGACCTTCATGAGATGAATGAGGTGTGCCTGAAGAGGGAAAACACTAATCTCTGCAGTGCACTGACCCTCCACAACCTGAGTGTGACTCAACTATCCTAGAGGCATCATGTGCTCAGACTCAACAAGTGAAATATATCAGTGTTTCAAGCTGTCTTCAGAACAAATGACCAAATTTTATGGACGCTGACACATTTCTCTTTATGATAATTGCTTTTCTGTGTGATTTAAAGTGAGTGTCTTGGTGGGTTAGACCTGCAAAATTTCATGACTGGAGTTCATAATACATGGCTTTATGAGCTGTAGAAGTTTCAGTACCAGGATGCTTACCATGTCACCCTTCTGACCATTTTGCCCCTGTGAAAAAAAATCAGACAAAAACACGATTTGGCACAGAAATAATTTTTTGCCTGTTATTTTATTTTATGTGATTGCCATTGATAATGCCAGAATCATTGTTGGCACAATTACTTTACTCATGATTGTTTCTAGTGTTACTTTAAACAATTTGAAGAAAAGACAAGGTTCTTGTAACTTAAATATGTCAATGAATAAAATGTTTTGTAAAGACACTTACAGGCTTGCCATCCAAGCCGATAGGACCCTAAGCAGATAAAAAAAAAGGGGGAGATTTAATGAGAAGGCTGAGAGGGAGCAAGACTTGCATGGCTCTCTAGACAACTACTCTCATGTGATGATATTTATGAGAAGAATTGTATTTCCTCAAAAGGTCAGGCCAAAGGCACAATTAAAAAATAAAAGCATATACTTGAAGAACACACTGGAAGAACAGTGAAGCTATTGTATTCGCATAAGACCCAGTGTGTGTGCCCTGCAGGTCACAACTTATAAAGAGTAATAAACACCCAAAATGAGTTTTTATGTCTTGGTAATTTAGTATAGAGGACCACAGTTAATACAATAACAATATAATTTAGTTATTCCTTTACAAATGAAATTGCTGGTTCTATTTCTTGTCACTGTCTGAGTTGAACCTGAACTTAATAACCTGTAGTGTAGCTAATGTTAATAGTTGATCCTGCCCAACAAGGTGGATTACCAGATCATAAAAATGGTAAAAGAAAGCAAGCAAGAAAATGAAAGTCACTCACAAAAAAAAAAAAAATAGGATAAGACAATATTACAATATTATATCATAAAATACAAGATAGTACTGTATATGGGTGTTCATTTATATTTTACTGATTGGGAATTTTTTTAATGTAAATCACACATGAATACTTACACACCAGCACCTATTGTCAGTAGACAAGGGACTCTATAGTACTTTAATATCATCCTTCCCAGCACATTGCTGACTAAGATCTTTACTATTTGAAAAGTATGGATGCTTATTTCTTTTTTTTTTTTACTTCCGAATATATTATCTACATAGTTTTGGTCATTAAGGTCATTGTAACATACCGGAAAGCCAGGAAATCCTCTAGTGCCCGGCTGACCCTGAATGGAGACACAAAAAGAAAGGCAACAGCTGAATTACTGCACATACACCTCATTGCCACAATATACAGGCAAACAAAAGAGCATAGAAAAAACACAAATTCCTCTTCTCCAGTTTACAAACACACACACACACACGAATAAGTGATGTGAACTCAGTAGAACAAGGTCAGTGTTAAAAAAAAACACCCTTTTTCGTATTGTGAGCCCTTTGTTTGGGATGTGGAAACAAAATGCACTAGAATATGCTGTGAAATCCTGCATTAGAGCACACAAATCTGGTAAGTGAAAGCCAACATGGAAGTCTCCAAACAGTATAAGTACATGTCAATTATCATTAGTGCTACGTTCCCCTGGACACAATACCAAGGCTGCTTTGCTGAATAAAAATCTTTTTGTGCCCTTAAGTCAGGAAGATGCCATTAAATATCCTCAGAAAAGAAGTGGTAATACGCAGTGAAGGAAAACTAGAAGAAATTACAAGGAAGAGGTGAGCACAAATAATGAAAGAGATTATATGTCTGGCTCCCAGGTAGTTACCGAGAACATAGCCGGGTCTCTCTCGCAGCAGTAACCAAATCTACAGTTGGAAAAAGTGGGAGTACTAGTTTACTACACAATGTATGAGACCATCTGCTTTTCTGTGCTACAAGCCTGCTGGACACTATATATATTGTTTTTTATTCATGATGCAATGTTACTGTGAAATACACCACACAATACAATTACAAGAAAGTACCATTAGTTCTATAAATCAGTGGTAGGGCAATATAAGACCTTGCCTGTGTGGGCCCTGCTGAGTGCTCAGTCTCTTCTCTAATCTCTTCATTTATGTGTGAGAAAAGCATTGTGGCAATGTACTCAGTCAAGTCCACCTGGCTGATTTATCATTTCCGGTGGCCTCTCCACACCTCACTTGTAAATCAACCCCTGTGACCCACTCAGCACAAAGCCCACGCTCTCTGCTCACCTGCTAGGAGAGGTCCCATCCTACAGCAATCCTGCTCTGACATTACCCTCTGCCACGACCCTGTCTCTCACAGCCTGCTGTCTCCGACTACTGCCTTATGACTAGTGGACGCACTTGGGTACAGAGAGGCATGCAATCAGCAAGCTCGAAACCAGATGTCTGGTCCTGCCTAAGCAGTCTGCAGGCCCCGCCATAAGGTATTTCAGGTCTGTCAACCAGGAGTGCTGGGGGATGGACTGGAAAACCGCAGGACGAAGAATGGCCAGAGCATTTTACAGGATAATCAGAAAGGAAATTGCACTTCTGAAGGGGAAACATTACCCTTTTGTCTTCTGCCTGGAATGTGGACAGAAGATAGGGTGTAGGTCCCGAGTTTGGGACAAGCCCCATTTCATCTGGAGCCCTGACTACTCATTTATAGGCACAGTACAATAGTAGGCAATCTAGAGGTCCAGTGTCTGGATCATTATCTTGTAAATTAGGATTGTTTTTGTTTCTCTCCCTAATGAAGATGAGGTTCCAAATGACCATCATTAAAGGCAACTCAAAGCCCTTCAGTGTTTAAATGAAGCTTAAGTATTTCCATACAATCTGCTATGGGGATTCTGTTTAATTCATCTCCATTAGAGGAGCTACACCACAGAAGTGAAAAGAGCACTTGAACTTTGTGAGGAAGTGAGGAACCTGCAGATTCCTTCATTTAATGCTGTTCAAATATGTCACAGAAGCTTTGATTTGTCCATGCAAAACCAACTAGTGAGGCATGGTAGAGAAAGGGGACTGTAAATCTGTGAACATTTAAATGATCGTCCAAAACAGCAATAGCATTGCTTTAAACAAACTTAGTCCTTTCTCTACTGGTAGACTAAGAGAGTAACTGAAAGTAATGTGAGGTTTTATTGGTGCCAGTGATGACACTTACAGGAGGTCCTCGTGGGCCAATGATAGATAGACCTGGCTCCCCTGGAGCTCCCTAAGAACAGACAGAAAGATGGAGATGATCAGAAGAAGTAACAGAGGAAAGAAAGAGAAAGGTTCTATGCCTATTCTAAAGTCTGCATAAAATGGCAAATGCAGTATATCAGAAAAAGCTCTTTAAACACTCTCTGGCATCTGGTGAAATTTCCCTGTACGCAATCTGAAGACGTGTGGTTTGCATGATGTTTGGTCGAAAACATATACTCCTACTTTGAGTGTTGATAGCTGGGAAGGTCAGAGTGCACTGTAGAATAAACAGAGCAGGGCCCTCAGGACTGGTTCTCTGGCACAGCTAAAGTAATTTGCACAGTGTCAGCCAGTCCTTAATGTTGGACCCAGCCTCTCAGCACAATCCCACAAAACCCTGTGGCCAGACAAGAATGTTATTGTGTTTCTAGCACTTTCCCTAATTGGCTCTCTCCAGTGAAACCTTATCATGGAGACACCTTTGATGACCCAGTCATCTGTACAATTACAGGTAATTTTAATGCTTCTGACTAAATTCCTGTTTTATCCAGGGGGCCTATTCATTTTCCAACTTGGGTTTTGTGCATCTGTAGGCCTTGCTGACTGCTATAAAGGGAAACTGTTGCGGTGTAGCAGTGGCCAATTCAGGCCAGAGAAAAAGAAAAAGACTCCTAAGCTTTTTGGTTGAGGTGTGCTCCAAGAGAATTTTACAGAGATCAGGCCAATAGAACAACACAAGAGCTTGAAAAGTTGTTAGGAGCTGGGAATGGCCAAATAACTTAGCTGTAAGTCCATACATAATCAGTCAAAGCCAGCATGAAAGGGACCCATAAAATTATATTGCTGCTTTCATATCAACACTAATGACCAACATGGACTTACCCGATTTCAATTCAAGATTTTTCTATTTTTATTCAACAAAGCCCTTTTAAGAAAAATGGAATGTACAGACAGAGTATCTCGAAACAGTCAAGCAATTCATTATTGCTTTTCCTGCTTTTCCATCTTTAATGCTTGCTAAAAGAAGCAATGAAGATCTATGCATCAGCCAGGATCTGCTGCTCAATCAAAACATTTTGTAGCAGGAAGCCATAGCTTTGCCACACTGCACAATAGATTTTAATGTAGTTCTGTTGAAAACCTCAACACCCACACATTTTAAAGAACTCCACTTTCTGACTTTTTGGTTTATTTTTCTCTATAATTCCATAGACTGGCTAGCTTAATCATGCTTTGCTGGACTGCTAGATCTTGGTATGTTTCCCAACCCAGTGTCGTGAGACAGCCCACATCTCTGCCTTCTTCCAGCTCTCAATACACCAGGTATTTTGTGTTCTTGATTAATTTTTGAGGGGTGTGAGGGGTGTGGGAGCTGGGATTGAACAAAAATGGACCATTCTGGAGTCCACTGAGGACTACATTGTAGAAAACTGCACATATCAATCAGGTTGTACACTGCTTCCCTGTGCTTTTTTTAAGTTGAGAATTGAGAATCCATACAACTCTCTGTACTGACATAAAGAACTAGTTTAACTACAGGAATATAATTTAACACCGCAACAGAAACTACAGTCAAATAACAGAAGCTGGAAAACAGTATCTAGAGATCTGCTCCCCATTCCCAGAAATAATATATATTTCCATAATTAATATAATGTAAAATATTGGAGTAGACCAAAAGCACAAATATATTTTAGCAACTGGGATTATGACATCTTGAGAAGTTAGTCTTTCTAAATCTCTTCCATCCCAAACAATACACTATTTACAAGAGGGAGTCTTAGGTGTCTGAAACTTCAGAGCGAATAAACGTAGGTAATCTAACCGTTGTGGGAAACCTCTTCAGAAATGGAGCCCCCCCAGGCCTATTCAAGATAGAGCCCAAAGTCTCCCTGATATAAATCATGATGCCTGCACACACTGTACTATGGACTAAGCCCCCAAACCACCCACAGTGAGAAAATTTTCAATTGTGCACAGGCGGGCTGCCGTCCTGCACTTACCTTTTCCCCTGTGTTTCCCTTTAAGCCCTGGTCAGTCACAGCAGACACAGTCACATGCACAGTGTGAAGGAGAAAGACAGAGAGAGGAATCAGGGTTAGAGAGGCATGGAGAGGACACATGCAGCAGCCTGAGTAGGGGCACTGGAAGGTTGGGAAATGGGAGAACTTCAGGTCAAGGGGAAAGGACACTGGGATGGGAATATTTAATGTGGTTGAGGCCATGAGGGCATGGAAGCACTTGAGCAGAGTGTTGCTGTACACACTGCTAGGCTATGCAATGAATAGTAATGAAAAGTAGATGGGGGCCACTAACTTTTTACACAGACAGGTTTTGGAGGAGGTCTGCTGGATAAGCAAATAAGTATTAAAAATACATTTCCTCTGAGAATCTGCAGGACTACATAGTAGTATAACACTACAGTGAAATATAAGCAGCTTAGTTTAGTTCTGCCAAAAACCTGTTATTAAATAGAATTAGTTTTATATACATATATTCTTGAATATTCCAAAAGAGCACAAGGGCTCCTTTATAATCCAGTCTGTCTAGAGGCCACCATTGAAGTTTTATTATTCAGCAGTAATTATACCATACATGTTCACACAAATGTCATCTATTTACTATTAAAGTAACATGAACAGAGGCTAGGTTATACAGTTGGTTTTGATTATTTAAATATTAGTATTTATAGCACGACAGGTCTTTTGTGCATGTTCTGATAGCTTTTACACATAATATGCTCTGTTAAAATGGAAATATATCCAAATTCATAAACACATAAATCTTATTAGGAAGGGAACTATGTATAGTCCTTCCAAAAAAGATGACACATCACAAGAAGACACATCACAATCTGCTCTTCTAATTCATTAATAAAACTATTTTTAAACCCCTTTCAAAGGCTATGAATTATATGAGTGGAGATGTTACTTATTTATCAGCACACTGGGGCATATGTCCTAATTACGGAAAAGTTATTTATCAGAAATCTATTTTATCTATATGTATAGATTCTTGTCATTACTATGCAAAACATCACATAGGGCTTAAAGTTCACACAAAAAGGTATTACACAACATGAAATGTGTACATTTTCTTCATAGGTTTCCACTAGCATGCCACTGAGCACTGGTAATTATTGAAAAGGCCATAGCTTGCTTGTGCAAACTAACTAGCTGGGCTAAATGCACATTTTTAAATCACTCACCATTCTTCCAGGAATGCCCATTGATCCTTTGTCTCCCTAATGATCAATGCAAAGTCAAGAGTAAAGTAAGAGACAGTAATTCTGACAGAATTCAGAATGAGTAAAACTACTGTTACTAGCAACAGCATCAATTTACAAAAAAAATCCAAATAGGCTTTTTAAGATTTAAACAACAGGCTGATTATGTAACATATACTTCGATAAGCCACTCTATATTACATTAATGCAGTGCTCTGGATTCTCAAGCATTATCTAGTTGAATATTGATGATGCAGACATGCCACAGATGATCTGATCCATAAGGGCCAACAGCCAACTATGCAAGGCCACATTAAGTGCAGACACAGAAAGTTGATCAGAAAGCAAATTCCATCAGTGATTATTTACATCTGAACAGATGTACAATGAGGTTAATATAGTTCAGACCCTTGCGTTGCATTAATTGTTTAATTCGGTCACATAACAGTTGCTAATATACCATACTACATTTAGAGTTGAAGTTGCTAGGAAGGTGGTGACAGCAATGCTTGACTTTTTGATGCTTACAGTATGCATTAGATACCATTAGATATCATCTGTATGCAAAATAATCTTAGCAATTTAAAGGACATATTTGTAGCTATTAATCATTTAATCATATTAATGAATGTTACCAATGCTCATCAACACATTATTAGTCTGAATTATTTAGTTTCTTATATTTTCTTTCACATTTATATAATAATCATACCCTTATAACTAATACATAAATATGAACTGTTCAACATAAACATTACTTTTGCTAATGCTTACCTCTATAAAGTTTTTTGAAAGCTACTGCTAATTTGGCTGGACAGACCACTAGACTTCCAGTTTTTCACCCAGTGTGCAGTCCTTCTGGTGTCTTATTCTAATTAATGATGATAAAAGGGTGCAGGCCAAGAGGCCTAAACCCATAGGTCAGCAAAGTAACAAAGCATAGGCTAAAACACCGACTGTAGACTGTTCAGCTTTTCAAGTATATAATCAGTCATTACAGATGGGAACTTGGGAACTGGGGAAGCTGTCAAACCCTCAGGCAGGGTGAAGGATTTGGATGTTGCCCTATATCATCAAAATATGCTGGTTTTGTTAAAATACAAGGGTATTATGCTCTGTTCTGTTTGAGCTTATTTTTTCTGACATATAGGTTGCTATTTACCTATATTTCTATAAAAAGCTACTCATAAACAATGCGATTTGTTTGCCTACATAATTTGACCTCCGGATTTAATCTTGAGAAAATTTGTAAAGGTTGTTGAAGGAATGCTTACAGAGTACAGATGGATCTGTCCAGGGTGCTGATTCCAAAAAACACTATTTCAATTTTATTGTGCTGAACCATGCTGTAGTCTCAACAAGCTTAATCCATGTCATATAACTGTAGCAACTGGATGTAATCACCATTATGACTATTATAATGCAAAATTATGAGAATCTATGAAGAGATTTTATGGCGTTCCAATATGGAGTACGCAATAGCAAGGGTAAATCAAAAATGTAGATGCAAAAAATTATATTTAAGTAACTAGATATGCTCAGTAACACTTATCAAACTGTTCTACTACTCTTAAATAGCCATGAACCTGAATTAATAGTTAGTTAATATCATCTACCTATTCAGTCATCCCTATAATATAAAATAGCAATGTGAACTAACAATGTTTACGTAAATTTACTTAGAAATAGCACCAGCAATGTTTCATTTGAAACAGCTCAGCTTGATCAAAAGTTAAATAATCATGCCAAAGCCAATGCATGCTTTGCTAAATTAATTTAAAGTCATTTATTCATAAATGTGCCCATATATTGTAAGGAAAACACTTTTCCATACAGTGCAATCCATCTAAAATATCTGCAGAATATCTCTCATATTCAAACTTTGAATGAATATGCTGTTTCTTCCATTTCACCCACTTTTTGGGTCTTTATGATTGGGTTTCACAAGCTGAGATGACTTGAGTAAGAGTGGTTTGCTTTTGTTACAATTGACAGCTGAGAGCTTTAGGTAGCCTCCTTATAACATGCTTTAATGAAGACCAGGTGTGTTTTAGATCTTTGTTAGTAATACTAGTATTTCAACAGAAACTCTAAAGAGAACATTAAGGCAGAGCACAGAGGGGCTGTGAAGATGCACACAAACGTGCAAAGCAGAGTTCACCAATGGTAACGCAGGACTGTCTGGCTTTACTGACTTGACATGTAGATCAGTTAACTGACATTAATTCCAGTAAAAGAACTCATCCCAAAGGCAGTAAGTGTATTTTCACTAAATTGGCTGTTCAACCTTGCTTTTGAAAACAATCTCACTGTGTATCTTAATGGAAAAGCTGAACTTTGGTATATTGAATGTTTATAAATTATGAGTTTAAACTTCATAATTTATTATATATTGAACAGCTTCTCGGTAAAATACACTAGAGACTGGACAAGTCCTAGACAAGAACAAAGACAGACACACAACAGGACAGTTCTGAGACAATTACCGGAAAGCCAGCTCGTCCAGGAGGACCCTGAAAAATGGTGAGAGAAATGGGTACAAAAATAAAGAAAGAACCTGTCATCAATCAAACATCCCAACACCCAGCCACTCCATAATAAAATTTTTAATTAATCTGTCTGTTTTATATTCAAAATTAGAAATGAGTCTTAAAATTACATTGTGATCTCACTGTGGCAAGGCCTGAGTGTGTGACTGAACTGCATGAGCACTGAACAATCAGTGAAAACATGCAAACATTCCAACACTGTAAAACTGCCATTAGAAATATTTTTCCATAGCACACTGCTTTCAGGTTATAGGCACCATTTCAACTACTGTGGAATTACTGTGGGTTTTATTTCACAAAAGTCTGAATAGATTTCAGATGGACACACACACACATGCAAAAGCATATCACAGATTGTGTGGTCATGCAGGCAGAGATTTTTTTTACTACTCTGAATTTTACATTAATTCCTGTCCTACCAGAAACCCAATTAACCACGGTCATTTTATCTAAAAAGAAGAAATATATCCAGACTACCACAATTATTCTCCTTGTAAAATGTTGTCTTATGAGATTATACCTCATTACAGCCAAAACCTGATAGCTGTTATATCACTCAAATGGAAATATTCTTTTCATGATTGAAAGCTGTCGTGGGAAGTGGTGGTCATAGATCGTTTAACACAGAGAGTGTGTTTGCTTCTTATTCTTGGCCTAATATTGAGAAAGGGAAGTCATTTATCAAGACTCAGCCAGAGAGGAAACTAGTAGAGAGACAAAAACATCCTTTCCACCATCTTTTGGATCGGTTCTTTGATCTGCCCATAATCCATTCCGAAGTACCAGATTGAATTCAGCCATAAACTATAGAATGGACACAGGAATTCACATTAAACAATCATTTTATAGCCAGAATTTCATCACATTTATCCTTCTCAAAGAGACCATATTGCTAATTGCCCATTTGTAATCAGTTGTTTAAATGGACAGCAATGAGAGTGGAAATGCAGAGGCAGTTTTAAATCTCAAATAGTCAGGGCCAGCTAAACCTTCTCTAAAGGCATATCCATTTTCAAACTGACAAAAAAACAACACATTCAAAAAGAAATATTTTAGTTTACTGTTAATTCTGCATTTGCCTTCACTGCTCCAACAGTACTATCACTAAAGAGAAATTATACTTTTGATTGACAGCCACATCTGTTTTATTAACCAATCAGATTGATCTGTTTCAGCGAGGAGGGCAGAATCCATTATCAGAAACAAAATAGCAATGCCTTCTCTTCTCGTATTGCAGGCTTAATTGCATCATGACGCATTTGCCACTCTGTGTTTGCTTGATGTGACGTTGATGTGACTATTACCAGTAACTCACTTCACTGCTACTAGTACTGTTTGCACAAACAGTCTTTGGTTTAGTCTTTGAGCTCGTCTAGTTAGTTGCTTGAGTAATGCTATATTGGTTTTGTTCTTTCACAAAACAAATTGTCCTTGAAGGCCTAATTACAAAAAAAACCAAGGTCAGCCATTTGTCTAAAATTATGTTAATGCTTTCTTAGCACAAATGCAATGCCAGAGCAGCGTGTTTTCTGACACCTCACTTTAATTTAAACTGGCTGTCTTATTTTTGCATTTGCTACATGATCATGGAAACAGGAGCACTTATATAAGTCTACTAATACATATCTCTATTCAGCCTACAGGCAAAGTTCTGATGCAGTGCCATAAGTCTGTCATTTACAGTCTCATTACAGACCATTATAAGTGTACACAAGTTCTGAAAAAAATGAGTGTGAGAAAGAACAGTGTATGCTGGAAAGAGGTAGCAAAATGCATACAAGAAGAAAGAGCTCATCCTAGAAAGTGTGCGTTTGTGAAGCAGTGAATAAGGAGATGTAATCAAGTGGAACAGTGTGTATGTGTGTATGTGTGTGTGTGTGGGGGGGGGGGGGGGGTTTTTAAGATGAAGAGCTTGTGTAAGTGTGTAGGAGTCTACACAGTCTGTTTTGAGGCTTAAAACCAGATGCTGAGTGGGAAAAGGCCACCAATGGCTTCTGGGCATGTCTCGAAACTGGCCAAGGGATGTGTCTGGCAAGGTCAAAGGTCAGCTACCGGAAAAGAGCCCCTCATTTGTGCTACACGGTAGCAGCACACATGTGGCTCTCATTACAGCTGTAGTGCTTCTGGGGGAATGATTATGTTCCCCACAGAGGCTGAGAGGTTACAGTCCCGCTACTCTCAGTGGTAACAGTGAGATCTTAAACATCCAGAAATTCACTTCTAGTAAAATATATCAGAACATGACTTGTGTAATGAGAAGATCTTGTTGGTCACTCATTTACTGAGGAAAACTACTGGAAAACACACTCTCTGATAGCAGCATAGTAAGAGTACGGGGTTTTATGTAATTAGTATCCACAATTTAGTTGTCCTTCTTGTACACTCGTGTTTGTATTAAGCCCCTCAATAAAAATAGCTACTTGACAACATATATTTTTAAAAATCGCTTGTTTCTGAAAGAAAGTGTTGCATTTTGGGGTTTGAGTACACACAACACTCAATGGGCTGCCTTGAAATATGCTATTTAAATGAAGAAAGGTTTTGTGAAGATGTGAAAAAATGTTATGCTCACATCTGCTTTGAACTGGATATAATTTTCTTTGGACATGTGTAGACGTTAATGGATGTGAGCTGGTGATGCTTGAACTAGTCCTGCCTCAAACACAGCTAAAGGCCATGCCCATGCTAGCTGACCTGTAAAGAATGGGAGACAATTATGTATTTAAACCCATTAAATGTTCGCTTTCAACAGGAAATGGCCAATTTCTTGAAGTTGTAGAACTGGAATCACACCTGTATGTTAAGCTGAAATACTTGTGTAGATGTTGGTCTGAAACCTCATCTCCCTGCTCAGTATTATCACCTGTTTGCCATAGTAGTAGATCAGCATGAAGTCAACAAGCTAAGACCTAAATCCATCCATCACTCAGGAGTGTTTATTGTTTCCAACCACGTCTAAAAACAAACCCTGCACTTGTCACATCGCCAGTGATTACCAATTAATCGCTCCTGACACCGAAAGATCTCACGGCTGCTCATGATTTTGAGCATATGACTCTGAGATGACAAAATTAACCAGTCTGCGTCCTTAATTCTTTTGTGTTATACTACACTACTACGTGCTGTTGAATTCTTCAAAGTTGGTGATTCATTTTCAATTCCAGCAGAGATATCTCTGACAGTAAATCCATCTGTAATACTAGTAATTTACTACTAATAAGCTAAGTTAATAATAAGGTAATAATAAGACAGGGTGATAATAAACAGAAAACATGCATACATTGATGGTGTAGCTTTCTGTAAGGAGACATTAATTTTATATTTATGGAAGGATTCTAGGTGTAAGTAAGTATTAAATTATGGGAGAGAGTCTTCAGGAAAAAGGGCTTCTTGTTTTCTAAGTAACATGATAAGACAGGCTGGGGAGGGAACGACTGTTTTTAGCTGTTATAATGTAAGTGAAGGAACTAACTTGCCTAACAGATGTTCCATAACATTAAATAGTTTTTTTTTTTATTAAAAAATTAAAAAGTACCTAAAATTATAATTGTTGGTAAAAGGCTGTGGAATAAAAGGAATACAACACTTCAAGATGTGCTGTTTCAGGAAAATAATCTATTTCATGGCTTTCAATAACTACACTGTTATTGAGTATTTTTTACATAACATCACATTTAATTATTAATTTTTATTTTTATTTTAATTATTATTTAGAATTGAATCTGTGTGTGCAATTAATATGTGCATGTTTATTTTATTTTATTTTATCATTGCCTTTCCATGAACTGTACCTTTCTACACCAAGCTAAAATCCTGGGTTTGGGAATCTTGCAACCTGGCATCTTAAAAAGACTTAAATAATTTGTTCCTTCATGGAGAGTTCTAAACAATATTGTTAGCACAAGCAACCATTCAAACATTGTCAATTTTAAAGGCTAATTTACTGTATAATGCTGTATAATGCTTTGAGTAGTTATTTTTGAGTATTTTTACTCAATACCTTTAAAGTTTAAATGTCTGCATGTGTGTTTGAGCTCTTCCAGTGCATTAAAGCTACCCTTTTATTATGTCTGTGGCCGGTGTTATATCATTAATCACTGCCAGGGCTTAGAGGTGGAGCTCGACCTTCAATCTCTAAAAGTACGGACGCAGCTGTTCCTAACCACACCTAATTTTAGTCTTCTCAATATTGCCCCTCCTCTCCTCTCCTCTCCTCTCTTCTCCTCTCTCTCATCAAGGTATCCCACAGTCTCACACCAATGCTTAGCCATGTTTCCTGATTCTCCTGAATATTAGATGTACTGAAACATAAAAGTGGAGGCTAAGCAGGGCCAAAATACCGCACTCACCCAGTTTAACACACAGACGAGACTCAAACTCTGGAAAATAATCTACAGCTTCAGTGTTAATGCACCATCCACCTCTGGCCAAAGAGAAAGAAGTAGACGAGAATGGTGGTTTTGTAGTGCTGGCTAAAAGGTCCAAATGTGTCCTGCTGTTTTATCACACATATAAAGTCCTCACATTTTCTCTACTTTTATCTGCTTGGCCATTTACTGCCTTGTATTTTTCAGATTTATTATTCAGCAGGAAGACCCACACTTTTAGAAAAAGAAAAACTTTAAGGTTTCTACAGTTGCCCCTTTTTGGGAACCCTTACAAGGTCTATGTAGAACCCTAGAACCCTAGTAAAGTGTTCCACGCATGTTTCACAAATTATACAAAGAACCCCTTTTAACAGTGTAGAAAGAATCTATGAAATGTAAAGAAATGTACCCAGTTGTATATAAAAATGACATATATAAAAATGACAATGACACATGCTAGATCATATTCACACACAGACACACAGCACAGCACACACAGACACACAGACAAAGTTTGGGTCACTTTACCGCAATGCAGGCAACAAAGACAACAAGTCCATTGTACTTACAGGAGGTCCTGCAACAGAGAAAAAGAGAGATTGGTGTTAGTCATATGCAGTAATAAATCAACATTAAAAAGTTTCAGCAGATCAGTTTAGTGCTGGTCCAATGGTTAGATTTTGGGAAACTGATTAAAAAGCTGAGTTGAAAGCCCTCTCCCACTCTCCTGCTTGAGCGAGGCCCTTAACACTCATCTGTTCAGCTCGATTTTATGTCACTTTTAATAAAAGCACCTGCAAAATGAATTATTTTAAAAGTAAATGAGTTAAATAACCTTAGACTCTTTACCTCTTGGCATCAGATAGTACTATATTTGACCTGTATAAACTAACGTGATGTCTGAATAGCTAGACAGTATCTAGACAGTATGCCTTGCCTGTGCTCTGTCAGTACAGGTGTACTCAGTGTATCCCTGATGACTCTTTTTAACCTCTCAGTCTAAGACACTCAGAAGAAAGATGTAGCGAAGGTAAACATCTTCTGTACTGAGTCACACTGTCGGCTCCGCACATAAATAAAACAGTTTAATTTCGGAGCTGTGTTTATAAAGTAGTAGATCACAGGCCTGATGTCAGTGCCCGTCAAGAGTTCCAGCTGGTTTTTCTGGCAGTGTGCTAGTAAGTCTTAAACACTGCTGACAGCACAGGGGGAGACGGAGGCTCGTGTACCATGGCACACTACTGGAATATAGTTATCATACACTGCACTTAAAGTAAAAAAACCCTGACTAATTAATCACTAAAGTAGCACTTTTCCAGCTGCTCAGCTTATTAGATTTAATTCTATAGCCATTACACTGCCACTTTATTCCTGGAAACACTGTGTGTTACTGCAAAAAAAAGCATAATGGCACAGTAGACAAAGGTAATATTCAGAATACTGCAGTACAGCTTTTAATTTGTAAAACTGTTACAACCCCCAAAGTGCAGAGCAGTTTAATCTAGTTTCAAGTGATTAACATATTAATAAAAATATGATAGAAAGTCCTTTCTTTTAAATGTACTTTAGTTAGCATCAAGGCAGTGAGTGTTAAGTCAGTGGTTTGGAATCATTTTAATAAAATCCTCCCTCATGAAAGTACCATTTACAATTACACATAAATCACTGGCATATTCCAAATCTCGTCACGGACAAAAGTTAAAATGACTTATCACATACTACAAATACCTCATGTCAGATATATTTACTTGGATCATCTCTTCAGGAACTCATTCAGCCATCAGACTGGAAAACTGAACTAGCACAACTAATCCATCAAACAATTTGTGACAGGCAGCTATTTTTTTCTGAACATAAATGATTATATCAAGCTGTTTTCCTTTAAGCAGAATACATAAGGACAGAATAATAGACTGCTTTCCAGGCTGCTTACGCTTAAAAAAGCGTGAAAATGGAATTTGGCATATGACAGCCTTTTCCTTTTAAATGGCCCAAGGAAGAAAAAGGACACAGACATGGACATGAACCACAGGCACGGCAATCCATAATGGAGATAAATGGAATGTGAAATGAAAAGAAATTACGTGTAACCTAAAGTCAACTGACCTAAGAGACAAACATGCATGCCTCCTAGGTCTATGCAAAGAAACATCACAGGCAAGTATTATGTACGACCAGTCCTTCCCGTAATTTAGACCTGCAATCACTAGGGCAGGCGTAAGTAATGGCAGAGTCACAACAGTGGCAAACCTTTCCAATGGGTCTATGAATTATTCTTTCCTTTCCTGTTTTGAGAGCCCTGTGTTTTTCTAGTAATTAGAGAAGATATTAATCAAAATTGCTGCCAAAGTGGCAAGTGGTATTTTTGTAGAAAATGCCAGAATGGAGCACACAAGAAATCTGTGGTGAAACAAGAATAGGCAGTGTAGTGAGACCAATAAGAAGTAAGTCATTAGAAATGATAATGTACAGTCCCATGTCGTCACACTGACCTTGAGTCTCTCCAAAGCAGTAAAATATGTACATATCATGAAATGACAATATTCTTTTAGCCTCCATAAAAGCTTACACTTTAAAAAGAATAGCTTATTGATTAAAAAGATTCAGAACCTGATTTAGCAAAGGTTTGCATGTGTAAAAACCATCTTGACAAGACCTACAAAAGAGTTATATCCTAACAGGATTGCATGAGGGAATTAATATGACTAAAGAGCAGGTACTAATTTTGCATAAGCCTATTTTCACCAATATGTCACCAAAATTATGTCTAAGTATCTCAAAATATGGCTTTCCTATTTGCACAGTAAAATGTTTTCATATTTTATATATTCCACATGCACCTCCCATGGGCACATGATTCAAAGAGAATATGTGAAAAGAGTTTTATTCATATTCATACGTTATGAACAGAGCACTTTTTCGACACCTCTCAATGCCTTTAATACTGTTATACATATGGTTCCTGAGTGGCGCAACGACAACACGTTCGCCCTATCATCCGGAGATTGCGAGTTCGAATCCGGGTGATGCTATAGCTGCCCATAGCCGGGAGCCAAGAGAGCAAGATTGGCTGTGCTCTCAGGGTGGGAGGGGCAATCAGCGCGACAGTCACGGGCGTCTGTGAGCTCATGTATACAAGAGGTGGGCGGGAGCGCTCTCCTCCAAGTGCGCTACACCGCTCCCAAAGGTTGCATGAGCCGCAGTTCGAAAAGAAGCGGCTGTGACAGAGGTTGCTAAAGTCTATCCCAGCACACGCTGAGTGGAAGGCAAGAAAACATCCTGGACAGGTTGCCAGTCTCACAAAGGGCAGACATTCACACCTTGGTGGCAATTTAGCATCTTGGTTGCAATTTAGACTGTGGGAAGAAACTAGAGCTCCCAGAGAAAACCTGCACAGAAGCAGAGAACACAAGCAAACTCCACACAGAAAGGACCCTGGCTGCCGAGTCTGGGAACTGAACCCAGGCCCTTCTCACTGTGAGGTGACAGCACTACCCACTGCACCACTGTGCCACCACTTTAATATGGTTTCACATTCAAGTTAGCATTCTTTATTTGGGATCTTATTAAATTAAGATTAGTAAAAATGTAGTAAATTTGGGCACTATGGCTTATAACTCCTTTCTCAAATAACCATGGACAGTTTAATTTGTGCAATGGAATTTACAGATTAGAAATGTTCTAGCACAAAACACAGGCCTCCATGGGCTTACTAAGCATTTTCATACTCCTTAAAAAAGACTGGAAATATATTTAATCAGACCAGGCATCAGAATTATTTATTCCCTAACTGAAGCTATAACTTCACACCCAGTGAGAGATGGCACAATGTGGAATAAGCAATAAAATTGTTTGTCAGCTTATCTGTCAGCAGACACGTTAATGCTATTGGACAAAAAATAATCTAAAACAAGCTAAAAACCAAATCACCACAGGCACATGATAAACAGGAAACAATACGCAGAGAACCTTCTAAGAATGATTGGCAGTGGTACCAAAAAAGTGCTGGCATGAGTAGCCATTTTGGTGCAGTCAGGCCACTGGGGTCAGAAGAGTGGTGGCCGTGAAAGGTGAAACCCAATATTCAAGCATGTGGAAGTGTATACTCAGATTCCTGACACATTCTGGGCTTGCTACCACTTCCTGTTCTGCTGGGTTGCTCTGGGACATCTATAGACAACCTTCGTCAAACAGCTCATCAAACACTGGCTTTAAATACATTGCATATGAGGATGCCTACAGGAATCCTGTTCAAAAGTGTTTCTCTGACTACTGTCAATTACTTACCTATTCAGTTTATTACATATGCCTCTGTAAACATATTTAAAGTGCAATATTGATCAAAGTACAATTTAGATGTTCTCTTTGCAACCGCACATTGCCCAATTTTCTCTTTATACAAAGTCATGAAATTGTTACACACAAATACAAGACCTTCTGTCTTGAATAGGTTGAAAGTGATGAACAAAAAAAAATCCAAAGCCATCTGATCCCTTACATAGGCCACATACCTTTTATATGCATGGCTTCACAATTTACAGTATTTAACAAAAATCATAAAATATGTATAAAAAATATCATTACTGTATAATATGATAATAAACTCATTTATTGTAGGGGACACAACGTGGGCATGACCTTTCACCTTCAATATTGTACAACACACTAGGCGGCCCAGACTAAATGGGACACCATCTTGAGAGCGTCTAATTCCCACTTCAGAGATCCTGAAATTCTATATCCCAAAATATCCAAGCCCTGCTTCCCACCACTACTCCTCTTATCCTGAGCCAGTCTCTCAGATTCCCTTCTCCTATGAAAGCCCCTGTAAAGACGCCACACCAGCCAAGAACACATGTGTCATCTTTCCAACTTCTGCATTGTAAGCATAGTACAGGAATGTCACAGCAGTGGGGAAGATTGGAACCTTAATAAAACACTTGGCCTGGGGTTCTGTTGGCAAGGAGAAAGTGCTGTGATGTTTCTCTAATTTCAGATGATAGGTTTTGCAAAACATTGACTAAGCCAGAACATTACAAAACTGCAAAAAATTATGCTTTCTGGAAAGTAAAAATTTCTCAAATTTGTCTAATCTT
>JAOVVG010000042.1:13711483-13730745 GCA_028566375.1 Leptodoras nelsoni | reverse complement strand
CTTAAGATCCAGTGGTGCAAAATGCAAATTCTTCCAATTTTTTAGCTGGTCTTAAGATTTCGATCAGGAGTGTATATTGCTTATTCAAGATATTCAGCTTGAAATGGTTTTAATATACTGACAGCTATATAGAAATAAGCAAAACTACCTACCAATATAACAAGCCACTTTCAAGCCCGAAATATGATAAATATCTAGCAAATGTCTAGGGTGAAACAAAAGTATATGAACACTTAACCATCACCCATATCTGGACCTTCCCAAAACTTTTGCCATAATGATGTTAGCACAGAATTTTCTAGAATGTCTTCATAGGCTGTAGCATTAATATTTCCCTTCACTGGAAAAGGCTCAAACCTGTTTCACCATGATAGTGCCCCTGTGCACAAAGTGAGGTCATTAATGAGATGGTTTAAAAGATTGGTGTGGAAGAACTCAAGAGGCCCAAGCCCTGACCTCAACCCAACTGAACAACCTCTGGATGAAACGGAAGACTGACTGCTCACCAGACCTTCTCATTTGACATCAGTGCCTGATTTCACCAATGCTCTTGTGATTGAATGGGCACAAATCCTCACAGCCAGACTTCAATATCTAATGGAAAGACGTCCCAGAAGAGTGGAGACAAAACACAGCAGGGATTAACTCTCTGGGCATGATGGAGAGGTGTCCACATACTTTTGGCAATAAAGTGTCGCCCCACCCGGGGATCGAACCCGGGTCCTTCTTGCTGTGAGGCGACAGCGCTATCCACTGCGCCACCGTGCCGCCCCACAATAAAGTGTATAATATGAAATATTAGATACATGTGTTTATATTTGTCTGAGTTTTTTAAATGCAGGTTAACTTTCTCAGGCTTGTTGTCAAAGCCACAGGGCTGGCAGAATGGCTACAGCATGGCCAGTCTAACCTTACATCTCTTTTACTGTTGAGGTCATTATATTGGTGTAACGTCTTTTGTGGAGTTTTAGTTTACTTATAAAATAAGCTTTCTTTTAGCCAAATATGTATAAACCCTGTGAACTTTCATGCCATGTCACATCTTTTATAAAACAAAAAGCCTTGTTAAATATAATTCTACAAATAAAAATACTTTCTAGAAAGCTTAGGAGAGGCAATGACTTGCTGGAAAAAGGGTTACCATACTCCATGCAGCTCTTCTATCTTAATGGCACCAATAAACTATAAATAAAACCCATATCAGGTTTAGATATTTTCACAAAAATCTCAAGTTAGAGAGAAGCCAACAGTCCAACATCCACAATCCTCCTGTAAGAAGGTTGATTCAGGTGAGGTCACCACACAAAAGTCACTTACTCTTATGTCTTCTCTGTGCTGGCATCATAAAATTAAAATGTGCAAGTAGGGAACCACATAAGCCAGCAATGCTATAAACCAATCTCTGTAATCCAAAAAGTGGTTCCATTTGGCTATGCAGTGCCGCTGATAATTCCATTTCTTTCTCAAAGTTATTGTTAGCACAATATTTCTCTGCATTTTTTACCTTGTGTCAAGTGCAGCTTTTCACAAATGGCCAAAAGGCTAAAGTTACATCCATCTATTGTAATCTTTCAGACACATTTGTGGCACATTTTAAAATATTTTCCCAAACAGTCTTTACAGATGAAGAACTGAGCCACTAAGCCTCAGATTAAATAATTATAGCAAGCTCCTAACAGATCACCACAAAGACCCCATTGTGATAGTGCCAGAAAACCACTATTAACCTGACTTTACCATTATTCTCCCAAATTGCTCTCAGGAGGAAAACGTATACGTTAAGATTCTGTCTGGGTGGAATAAAAGCTTCCTACTCCAATCTATTGAGATGATTCGTGAGCTGGAACAACACATAAATCTTCATTTTTTTCTGTTCAAACGTTTAATTGCAGCCCCACAGAAATGTATCCATAATCGCAGGCCTATGACGTGTCCAGAATCCTGTAATGGATTGTGCACAGAAACACCTATCGTTACTCTGTAATCCAATTTTCACATGACTGCACATGCTAGCACCACATCACACAGTCCACATCCATGCAGTGAATGGATGTTCCAGGGGTTCACAGAAACAAGGGACTGGTGCTGCTTCAAACTCTAGCTTGCCCTTTGCTGAGTTATGATGTACTATAAAGGTGTGGGTAGACCTCACTATGGTGCATAGGGTTTAATAAGGGCTTGTTCTGACTTCAATTCCATCAATGGACAGACTGAACTGAGATGCACCAGTTCACTCTGGTTGACATGGTAAGCTCTTTCTGGCTCTCCACTTTAATTGGGTCCTGCTTAGTGAATCAAGAACACAAAAGAAATAGCAAGGAAGTGAGCAGAGAATTTGACTTCCTTATCAGAAATACACAGCGCTTTGAAGTGACAGAAGTATCAACAGGCCCACAGGGAGAAATATCATTCCACTTTTTATCTCCACGCAACAGGAAAATCCTTAGGCACAGACCCTGAGTTCAGCTTATCTATCACAAATAAAATGGCGATTTAAAAGGGGTTGCATTAACACCTACCAGATCCTACACATGTTCAAGACATTATACTTTAGCAGCTACTCTGCCAGGGACTTGAAGAGAAAAGGCTGCAGGTACAGAATATAAGACACATATATGTAGTTGATGTATACAGAATGTAGCACAGTGAAAGCCAAAACCTTCTCCACCAAGCTAACCTAAAAAAAACTTTATGTGGTCTCACACCAATGTTTGCATAGCTTCAAATATCTGATGTAACTGAGATAGCTTCAAGCAACATTTATGGTGTAAAACTATCCAGTGTTAACTTGGATCACACCCCAAGAACCAAAGGTGTATGAAATAAAAAGAAACACTAGATTGAGAGCATGCAGTATACAAACCCCATTTCCAGAAAAGTTGGGACATGTTCTGAAATGCTAAAAAATCTATTCTATTCTTTTTAATTCACTTTATTTATCATACAAAAGGACAAATAAAGGATTGTTAATTGTCAGTCCTTTGTGGATTGTGGATTGTCAAAAGGATTGGACAATGACTATTTGTTCAATATAATCAACTTTAGAAATTCATGATTGCAACACACTAAGGCAAAAGAAGACTGAAAACATTATATATGTAACATTGAAAGGATTCACAATTAGCACTTTTAACAGGTAACTAGTAACAGGTAAGGTCATCAAGCCTGATTGTAAAAAGAGTGTCCACCAAAGGCTTAGTCTTTGCAAGCAAGGATGGGTCGTGGTTCACCACTTTGTGCCAAACTTTGTGAGAGAATTGTCAGTCAGTCATGTTTTTCAGCACAAGATTGCAAGGAATTTAGGTCTTTCACCATCTATAGTTCATAATATTATGAAAGGGTTTAGGGGCTCAGGGGACATTTTGGTACGTCAAGGCCAAGGGTGGAAACCACTGCTGAATGTGCGTGACCATTAAGCCCTCAAGCGCTGTTGTTTGAGAAACCATCATGCTACTGTGATGGACATAGCCACATGGGCTTGGGAGTACTATGGTTAATCACTATCACTTAACACAGTCCACCACTGCATCAAGAAATGCAACCTGAAACTGTATTATGTGTATTAAGAGGAAGCCATTTAATAATTTAGTACAGAAATGCTACCGAGTTCTCTGGCCCCAAAGTCATCTGACATATAGAGAAAGACAGTGGAAATGTGTTCTGTGGTCAGACAAATCCACGTTTTTGGAAAAAACATTCCATTTACCAATAAAAAGTGCAAAAACCAACTCTTGTGATGACATCAGTGCTCACGGCATGGGTGATCTGCATATATGTGAAGGTACCATTGACGTGTAGGCTTATATTGGTATTTCGCAGAAACATATGCTGCTATCAAGACAACTCCTTTTCCGAGGAACTCATATCTGTTTCAGCATGACAATTCCAGGCCTCATTCTGCATGAGTTACAAAAGCGTGGCTTGACTGGCCTGCCTGCAGTCCAGATCTGTCTCCTGTTGAAAATGTATGGTGTATCATGAGATTAAAAAGTATAAAAAGTTGATGTGACCCAGTGGTAAACATGCCTGTTTTGTGTGTGTTGCAGACATCAATTTCTAAATTTGTTTATATTTAACAAACAGAATTACATTCAACATTGAAAACACTTAAAATCTTTTCTTTGCCTTTCTTTCTGTTAAATAAATGTTCAAGTGAATAAACAAATTACAGATATCAGTTTTAATTGTATTTTAAGAAAGTGTTCCAACCTTTCTGGAAATGGGATTTTGTAGTTGTGATGCAAGATCATGCCAGTTCTTATTTGAGGCTGACTGCTAAAACCGTGCAGCAGCAAATATGACTTTATCTCAAGAATTGTGAAGTTACATCAGATGCCGTCAGTTCCCATCCAAGAGGGTCAGGGTCCAGCACAATTTGGTGATTTCCCTGCTACTAAGCCCAGTAAATAAGGTGTCTTTAAACTCTTTAAACCAGAATGAAATTACTAACCTCTGACATCTATAGCTATAACTCTTATTCACAATAAAGAAAAGACCTAGAAAATGAGAAGGCCATGCTTTTCCACACACACACACACATATACACACACACACAACCATTTCTTGAATAACAAGCACATTGCTTATGGTAGACAAATGGCTGCCTTGATAAGGTTAAAACAACATCTAAACTACAGCAGGACAGAAATGTTTTACACTTACAGATGCGATCTGTGGTCTTTTATGGTTCTGCTATAGAAATCCTAATTGCCATGGCCATATTTCTAAGACCGTCTTTAACCCTTGGGAATGTTTATTTATGTTGGGAGGGTGACAAAAGACAAGATTAGTGATTTTGTTTTGAAACAGATTTCTCTTTGTACTCCGAGGGAAAAAGACCCCCTTAAAAGTAAAGAAAGCACAGAATTCAGTCCAGCAGCAAAAGAAAAAAAAAACTCTCATATTACAAGAGGCTGCTGACAAATGCTGCAATCAACAAAAAGAACATGTTCCTGAAACACCACTTAGTCTTCCATATAATCTAGCCTTGTTATAGCCTAAATGTGCTTAAGAGGAAATTCATACATGGGAAGTTATTGAGTGTTTTTTTCCTCAAAACTGGATTAAGTCGAAAAAATCTGCTACTGAGTTTTGTCAGATTGGTTAAATGAAAGAATACAGATGTAGGGACGTCTCAGAGGACCACCATGTTGACGGCTTAGCCACCTACCATTTGCATTCAAGTACGGTGGCCCAGAGCATAAAAAAGATGATATGGTGCTTTGGGAACATATCACTTCTACTATTAGGTTACTGAGGGAAAAAAGGGCAGCACAATGCCATGACAAAAGCTGTTAAAAAAAGAAGGTCGATGAGCAGGCTTCGATAGCATTGCTGAAATAAACATTGAGCACCTTTATGCTTTTACCATGTGTGTTCCAGAGCGGGCATATGGCCAAGAGCACTCTACACATCATTGGTGGTGTTAAAAGTGCCTATCAATTGAGCTCTGCCTGCTGGCTGATTGCAAAACCAGAGCTCTTGGAATAAACGTTACACAGGTACTAGTGTTAAAAGAGCTACACAGTCTCAGTCCTGCTGGTGAACAGGAGGGCAGACAAATACTGGGCAGAATGACCCACCAAACATATTTATGATTGTAAGTATTTCTATAGTGAGTATAAACAGAGCCATGGAATACACCAGCAGTACAGTATAGAAATGTACTCTGTGTGGCTTACAATTTCCTCTATTTCACATTCTATGCCAAGTCATGTGACACTTGGACCAGAGCGTCATCCAAGGTGTTCCTTCAGCTATGGGAGGAGAAATGCGAGCCTGCATCTACATGAATCTCAGATGTTAATTCTTTTGACAGTTGAAATTCTCTTTCTATTAAGCTACTTTCTCTTCTACACTCTTTCTTGTCTACAGTACACTACGTTTCTTTCATGACTGTTTAAGATTAAGCAATATTCAGTATCCGCATCAAGAACAACTGTCATGCAGGCAGATACTAATTATTTGAGACGTGAGCAAACTGTTGCTTAATGTCAGTAAAGCAGAGCTTTTTTTTTTTGCTGAGAACTGTAGTAAATATCTGACTAATCAAGTGTTTTCTTTTAATCTAATGTGAACCAAGAGTTCCAGTTGCATTATTACTGATTAAATCCTTTTGCTCCTAAAAGGATGTGAAATATAATTTTGTTTAAGTTTTGAAAAGGTTCATGATGCATTTAACTCTTCTGTTTGAGGCCATGGGCCATTGCTTAGTCACCCATTATGAGAAAAAGGGGTCTGCTCTCAATCAAGCACTTCAAGCCCCTCTTACAGAGCAGCAAAATAAACCTAGACTTGTTGAAGGATGACACATCCACACAAAAGGCAAAGAGCACTAAAAAGCGAAAATCACATGAAAGTATCACGTTTCCTCAAAATGAGAGAAGCAGACTTGACCTCGCACACTGAGTTCCATCCAGAAACGGTAAGGTATGAAGGACACATGCACATTCCTTCATTTCCCAAACACAAAGCCATTGAGTGTTCTTCCACAGCCTCTGCTGTACAGTCCGTCTCAGAAAACCGAAGCTACAACAAAAATAATCAAAATCAAACCAAGCACAAGATGCTTGTAAATTGTTGCTGCTATGTCCAGTGACCCTGTACAGCTTAGTCTGAGACTGTCGCTGTGGTACACCAAGAACATTTTCAACATGCTTCTCAATTACAGCTCAAAATAATCCCTAGTGACACAAACGCCAATGTCCTAGACCTGGCGTGTCACACTGTGGTTGGGTTACACGGGCAGAGTAAAAATCAGTCATTTTCATTATAGTAAACAATCTGACAGTCGGCTCATATTAACTCCTAGAATATCAGTGCAATTTGTCACCAAATCACATGATTAAACAACAAGATGGAGTTAGGTCAGTGACTCATCAATGTCACATCCAAGTCTGGCCTGAATGTAAAGTAAAAGGAAATAGCATCACATTACTGTGTTTATAACTGGATGCTGTGTTTGATTCACAATGCGGGGTGGATGTCATGTAGAGGAAGCATATGAGTATCTGTTCATTTTCCACATAGAGGAAGCTCCAATACTGATCACAAGAATGTTCAAGAACAAATGTTCTCACTGTCATTTCACTTCTTATTTCTTCACTTATTTCTCTTTTGTTTCCTCTATTACTCTGAATGAAATAGGATGAGATGCATGTGAAAGACTACTCATCTCCCTACATCACCACATGTCAGCCTAGGCCCTGGAATCCAAACACTTCCCTGAAGCACAAAATACACTGGCATGTAGAGAGCCACTCCAGCCACCTCACTCCAATAAGCCCACAGGGAGTCTGGATTCAAAACTTGTGTACTGTGTAGAGTGTACTACAGACAAGCACAAATACTATAGAGGAAT
Organism: Leptodoras nelsoni; assembly: GCA_028566375.1. Lineage (NCBI taxonomy): Eukaryota > Metazoa > Chordata > Actinopteri > Siluriformes > Doradidae > Leptodoras > Leptodoras nelsoni. The sequence continues at coordinate 13,723,385 of JAOVVG010000042.1, read as the reverse complement.
CAACCAAATGCATAGAATTCGTATATGAGCAGTATTACATCACTACTATTAAAATGTAAAAACAGAGCAATAAAATTCCATTTGTATACATGTCCATCATACATTCACTGAACACTATACTAATCCTGGATGGGCCTCTCTTTGCTCTCAAAACAGCCTCACATTTTCATGGCATGGTTTCCATAACATTTCCTTTGAGACTCTGGGCCATGTTGACATGATTGCATCACACAATTCCTGCAGATTTTTCAGGTACACTTTCTTGCAGCAAATCTACCACATCTACCACTGAAGCCTCAGCTTTCTGTTCTTGGCTAACAGAAGTGGAACCCGATGTGGCCTTCTGCTGTTGTAGCCTATCCACCTCAGAGTTCAAAGTGTTGTGCAATCTGAGGTGCTTTTCTGCTTGTCACAGTTGTACAGTGGGTTTCTGAGATACTGCAGCCTTTTTGTCAGCTCAAACCGTCTATTCTCCTCTGACTTCTCTGATCAACAAGGTGTTTCCGTCTGCAGAACTGCAGCTTGCTGCATGTTTTTTCTTTATTGCATTGCATTCTGAGTAAATTCTACAGAATGTTTGTGTGAAAATCCCAGATCAGCAAATATCAAATGCTCAAAGCAATTCTGTCACCAACAACCATGCCAAGGTCAAAATCACTGGGATAACATTTCCCTAGTTCGCTGGTTCATGCGAACATTACTCAAAGCTGGTGGCCCAGATCTGCATGATTGTACAAACAGCACTGCTGCCACACAATTGGCAGATTAGATAATTGCAGAAATGAGCAGGTGTACATATGTTCCTTATAAAGTGTTCAATGAGTGTATACTGTATTCATACACTTAAAAACAAACATGGAGCAGCCCTCTGCATGGTTTTGACCAGAGCATATGGGCTTTCTCTCATTCAGCAGCAGAATCCTGAAATGTTGTGCACAGAAATGCTTGCCCCCAAGGCATTTCAACATCGGAGGAAGTGAGCAAGCTCGTTGTGGAAAACAAATGACCTGATTTGTCACTCATCCAAAAGTCTGTGTCCTTGAGCCTCTCCAAGCCTGAGTAGCAGACATCAGGCCTCCACATTCACAACCCCAATTACCTCTGCTAAATGTAAATCTTTATTACAATGATAGAAAACTGATGTGTAATTGCATGGTATTCCAGAGTCAAGATTCCTAATGGAAGAATGTTCATGAATTCATGAACTCTGTCTTTACCACATCTTCTTTTATCCAAATAATAAAACAAAATCTACTGTATAGTGAGAAATAAATACAAAATCTGTATACTGGATCTGAAATTGAGAATAAGATGGATCTATGAGCTCTGTAATGTTTGTGTGTCTTAAACCACTTTGGCTCAGCAACCATCTACTACTAGGCTGTTGTGAGCTCCTGTGCAAGTCATACTCTGTTCTACTGCTCTCACCCTCTGATCAGCCAAATAGAACCAAATAACAGCACTGCTGACTGGCTCTCCTGCAGCGTCTAGCATTCACACACACGCTCACACAATATACTCAAGATGCCGGGCACCAGCCTGATGTGGTCATGCATACAGGCCTCCAGCATCACTCCGTGGTGTCCTTCCCAATCTAACCTCGAGGCCTCACACATCAGGAAATCCCTCTTAACACACGTCACTAATCACAAAAAAAGGCTGAAGCTTAGGCGTAAACCGTGAAGGCAAATAACCTAAGCCAAACAAAGAGTGTAATGTTTAGGCTACTGGAAGAAGGTCATAAAAATGGCTTGCCCTGAGGTGATCTCATGCTTTAATCCCAAATTTCAGTCTGAACGGGTACAACAGAATAAGGTGACGTATTCAGGGAACATCAAATCAGACAGCTATTGTTAACCTTACCGTGTGAATGAGTGTGTTTCTGTCTGTGTGAGTTTGTAGAACATGAGTGACTTTGTATGACATAAATTTCTTCAGGGGTTTTGTAGGGATGTAGGAAAGTGGGTGTACACATTTCATGTCTCTTGAGTCCTTTCCGTTTTAGTTTTGCATACATTCATGAACCGCAATATTTGAACAGTCCACAAATGACCAAGAATGCCAAAGAATAGAGATGAAGCTCCTGGCCAGCTTTGCCTTAATCATGTTTTCTTACTGAACTTGAACTCTAATGAATAATACAGTTTAATATAAAAAATAAAAAGATAAGAAAAATAGAAGTCTGTAAAATATCATTCTGGTTAAAGTAAATAGTTTGGCATTTTCACACTCATTCTTCAAAGCATTCCACCTTATACATATCCCAACCATCTTATACCCATCCCAATTCATCTAATAAAGATTTAATGGGATCTATCAAGATTAGATGATATTATTCATATTTCTAAATCTCAGGAACTGACTGAATGCTTTGATACTGAGATTTTTCCTTTGCACTTCAAAAAGTTTTGCATCCACATGACAATGTTTATATGCACCCATGCAGATCCACAAGAACGAGTGTATGCACTAACTAAAACATCCAAGCACCACAGAAGAACACTCTGCGTCTGTGCATTAATCAGTCACCTGACCCACAAACCACTGACATATAGCCTGTAGAATTATGAAATCCATAGTGGTAAGAGATAATGTTTTTATTCAGTGCATGTTTCAAAAAGGACAGATATTCGTGTAGACATGGTTTTGCACAAGCCATTGTATAGTTACAGAGTTCGCCCAAATGTTAGCGTGTGAATTTATAAACAAACAGCTTATTCCAAATGGTGTTCTTCATTCTCTCTCTCTCTCTCTCTCTCTCTCTCTCTCTCTCAAACACACACACACACAATGCATCCTTTACATCTTAACAATTAACTTAAAAAAGAAATAGCCCACGAGTGTAGGTCTTTTTATCTGTAAAAGTATTTTGTATTGATTTATTTATTCATCTGTTATGAGTACGACTGTGTTACGGAGTTCCAGGATATAATATATTTCTACACACATCAGGCGTCTAAACACATCAAGCTGAAAGTGTGCTCACTGGATGCACTTGTTGCTGTAACCTGTTTTTCGTTTTTGACCCGACTCGCCCGAACCCATGACATTTTCTAGTAAGCTTATGGCTGAACTGCACATTACCACTGCGTACAAAGGCTTTTGTCTCCAGAACAGTGTGTACAAACACGTCAAAAGCCATGCACATTGTGGGCCGTGCCATCATTGCTTTTAAAAGTTTCGCCTGTCCACATGGCAGCATAAAGGTTGTGGTTTCAAAACTTTCCACTATGGAACCTAGTATCAGAAGTTTGTGGTTTCAGGCCCAGAAAACAATGCTGTCATGTGGACAAAAGGCCAAACCACAAACAAACCTTTCCATTTTCATGAAAACCATTATCGTGTGGACAGGCACTAATGGATAAAAGAGTTAGAGTACATATAAGCATGCACACACACACACACACATGCACACATATAGCCTGTGTTGTGTTATCATGATGCCCTTTGATAAGCTCCCTCTACCCCTCATTCCCCAGCCAACTGCTTAATGGCTAAACCAAAATGCTGCTCTGAAGCTACGGTAAAATATGATCTCAGTTTTGGAGGTTGCCCTCCAGTCTGCTTTCATCTGAAAGTTAAAATGAGAGGCCCCTGTGGGTCGGACACAAGGGCAAGGACAGGACAAGTACAGAACTGCAAGCATCAGTGATTCCAAACACAGATCAGAACCAAGCACGCACAGATTTGGATGGTTAATTCATGGGGGGAAAACAAGCAAGAGTCTGTCTAAGGTTTGCTCTGATATCCTCTAAACTACACTTTACATACATAAACATTTTCCATTCCCTTGTTGTTTTCTCCCACCTCACTAGATCAGAGAAGAACAATCTGTTGAAAATGTCTTGGAAACACAAGGTCCCAATTAGGTCATCCCTATCCCTAAGGTGGACGGTGTGTATTTGTCTTGTCTAATCAAGGTTTTGCTCTCGGTTCGAGAACAAAGCTCGGACACTGTCCCACGCTTGTACACATACTCATTGACACACAGCGTGAACATACCTCACCCTCTCCTCCCAGAGGAGGGCCTCTCGGTGAGGGGCAAAGTATCCGCTCAGCACTGTAAATAACCTTGTTTATCTAGAGGACATCAAACGAATGCTTTGTGATGAGCAAACCAACTGGGGCTGGGTTAATGATGAGAAGAGTGGGGAAGCTGGCCATGTTTACATCACCAAGCCCAATTGCTTTTCTCTGTTTGGTAATTCCTGTCACCTCTGTCTCCAGCAATGTTCACAAATACACAGAATCACACACGCTATACACAGATGCAAGATGCGTTTCCCAGAGCTTGAGTCATAAAAAAAGTCTCACAAGGTGACCAAGAACTTTAGCTGGCCTTTGACGTTATGTACAGGATATGCATATACAGATCAATTCAGATTAATCTGATTAATTCAGATTATTTGTTGCAAAGTAATTGACAAGTACTTGCCATTGCATTATAGTATCATGTTTTCTGGGATGCTCAGTCACACTGTCTTCACACCAGGTACTCAAGTTACATACATAATAAGCTAATCTTAAGTGGTAATGTTAGGGCTTTGTGTCAGATTAAATTTATAGCCTTCAAACCATATTTTCCATTCACATTTGTCATGAACATCCTGTTCCACCAGATATAGTATAACAAATCAGTGCATGCGGTGGAATCTACATTTCAAACATATGGGTTTGATTACTACCAGCATCTTTTCTCTGCTCAAACTGATGATTCGCTCATCCATGGCTGTACCATCTCATGAAAAATAAGTGTAGGTCTTGAAAAACTGCTGTTAAATTAAGCCCAAAAGGGCCTACACCAGATTCAACCATAGCTCTGCATAATTTTGCATTGTAGCATTTTAGGGCTTTAACAAAAAAAGAAAAATAACATAAAATATGTCCTGTGATAGATATTACATATACAGTGACATTTGACAAACAGAAATGTATTATTTTATATCACTAGTAAGGCTTTAATTTTTCACTCATTCTAATTGATGTAAAGGCTCTATTCTGCTTAGCTGGCAAAATAGGATAATTTGGTGCTTAGGAGGTGAGTTTATAGGGAACTGTGCAGGATACTGTGTTGACAGCAGTGAGAGCTGTATGCAACAGTAGCCTGTTGGCCTCGTCTCTGTCTATATTCTTGTATTTGTGAATTGATAATTGGCTATCAAAGCTCTCTGCTGTTGAACATGCTAAATTACACAGAGTTATCTAAATTAGCAAACATTCCTACCAAGAACAACTAAGAAGTAACTACACAGAAAGAAAGTAAATGTAATCAAGTAAAAATTAAATAAAAAGATAATAAAATAGAAAGAGAAATAGATTTTCCCCGTAGAAAAGTATACTTATAAACATGTAAGCCTCTGACCTCTGATCAAACTGTCTTGAGTAATGCCATCGCTGATGCTGTAACAGGACTTTAAAGTAACTGAGTTGTGGTGTGTTCATTTTTAGATTCCTAAAAAGAAATTCTACTAAGTTAAACGTGACTCTTTTTCTGTCCCTAATCTGTTATCTTCCTGGTGATTTCTTCTACTTTCTCTCTCTTAACAGGAAGTCAACCTGAGGTCCCCAGTTTCTTGGCATCAATAGGAATGGAAGCTAGGTCTGGCTCCAGGGTCTCTGTTAAATTCATAGAACTCCTTGCCTCTGAGACTTCCCTCTCTAAAAGCTTTGCAAGACAAAGCTAGAAAAGCAAGACCCTATGTGGGAGTTTCTGCATTCTCTAATGAATAAAGAATTTAAAGTACTTTAGAACAAAGTAAAAAAATGACAGCAATGCTTGCTGTGATAATAAGTTATTCAAATGTTCCTTTAAAAGATGAAGAAAAGTGGAAGAACATAAAATGCACAAAAAGTAAGCGAGGAGCACAGGTTTTTAGATTAAGAAAGGGAGCAGCAGTCGTGGGTTCTGCTGCTCAGTGGCTAATCTAAAATCAGCAAGCAAGAACTTTTAACTTGTTGAGCAAATGTTACTGCTTTGATGGTCATCAATGCCTAACTAATCAACCGCCTCAAAGAATTGCATCGACAGCACATGTGCAAAAAATCGGACTGTTCTCAGCCAGTGACGGACTTCACCTGACAGATTTCAATACACACATGCTACTGTGGATAAAGCCTTTGGCATAATCACTGACTTACTTTCTCATGCTCTCAAAACTAACATGTTGATTGACTGAACATAAAACGAGTGACTACATTAATCAAAGTCAACAGTTACAACCATTTGATTTACTGAAAATACTGAAAGCCCTGAGCCCTGAGAGACAGGATCACAGACTCTTGTCTTGGAAATACTGAAGAACAAAATCTGGCTACATGTCACATTTCATAATATCTGTGAATTTAATTTAACTGTCTATTTAATTTATTTAACTATACAGGTAGGGCCTGGTTTATATATATATATATAAAATGCACTGCATACATTCTTTGAAAGAAAATCTTTCATTTAAAGTTTATTTAAACTTTATTTAAATGTTTAAGGGCTCTATTTGGAACCCTCTCTAACAAAGAAAAAGAGAACCTTTAAGGATTACCCCAGAGGCACAAACCAAAGACCTTTCCATGGTTCTATATATGATTTTTCTTCCCTAAAACTCTAGAGTTTAAGTGTGTTTATTCAATGTACCAAGAAGCACCTTGAATGCCATAAAAAAAACAGTATCATTACAGACCAAAACAGAAACCTGGTCAATTTTATTGCCTACTGCTTCCTATAAATCTGATGTGCCCATAAGACACAAAAAAAAATACATGAAAGCTCTCTAATAAAACACTGGCTTTGTATCATAAACAGAAGTCCTGTTGACCTTTAATTAACCATATCCCCTTACCATATAGCTTAAAGGAAGAGGTATTGCTTCAAATAAAATGGACTTTGGAATAGAAATACACAAGAGAAAGTGGAGAAAGAAGGGGGTGGTGGAAGCCATTAAAACTACAACTAGAAAGAGAAGATAAGAATCTGGAGACAAGCGTCTCTTAAGGTAATGCTAATGAAAGAGCACTTCATATGGAAGGGGAGATGGTTACACTGAGGAAGCTGATGGGAATTCTGCGGTGTGAACGACCCAGCAAAGCTGCAAACCATCAAAGAAAAAATTAGTGCTATGAAAACAAGAAGAAAACTATAAGTTTTACCTATGAATTTTTTAAGATGCAGCGTCCTGACAGAAACTTACGTCAACCTCACTAAGAGATGGTAGGTAATTCTAGAAATGGGGGGGTGAGAGGTTAAGAGTACACCCTGAGGATCTTCTTTAGCCTGTAATACAACACCCCACCATCATTTCTAATGCAATGACCTTAGTGGAAATGGACTTTGGTGTTTGTGATGCATTTGCAATGAATTTGTTAAGCTCTCTCTCTAGAGTGTCAGTGTGCACTGAAATAACAGGTGTTTAAAATCTTGTGTTAGAATAATTTATTAAAATACATGAAAGAAATGAAGTACTGTAGGTCATGCTGAAGACCCTTACTTCCACTGAGACTACTATATTTTAGATATGCTGGGAAACTGCCACTCTACAGTATAGGGAGGGTGCTAATGTGCATCATTATGTAGTCATGATTTTGACTAAAAACTAAAAATGATATATTTCAAATTGTTGAAAACAGTCAAATTCAGATTGAATGAATATGTCTTAAACATTATCCTCTTTTCATGGGTCATTAATAGCATGAGCGCAACATTACACCTGAGCATTTGTTTCATAGAAAAAGGAAATTAAACGAAAGAGGAAATGGCAAAAGCCAATTCACAAAATCAAAGCCTGATGTGGTCATAAAAGATGAAGGTAAGTCATCTAGGTAAGGCATTCTCATGCACAGACATCTGGTTTAGTCCTTATTCACATAAGGGTAGCATTGATGGCAAGGTTTTACTCAGGAATCTGATTCCTTCATTAGTTTGCCCTTACCTTCAGTTCCTTCTATTTCAAACAGAGAGGTTCTCCTTTTATGTGATGATTTTTATCGTGTATTCTTGCCCTTTCCATTTACGTTGTGAGGTCTAGAATCTCCTGTGTGCTACTGGGAAAACCATCACCTTGAAGAACAATTATCTTAACATGTAACAGTGTTTATGTATTGCTGATGTGATTGAGAAGCTCTGTCTAGGTTCACAACCATCAGTTCATCTGAACTGAAAATGACAGTTTATGAAAGATGGTCACAGTGTTGAAATTCGTGAGGTTTTTTTTTTTTTGTAATGGCTGTATGGTTGGAAAGATTCTATCACTTCCTTCTAATATAAAGTTTCATCTGAGGCTGTTCATTTACCAGAAATTAGTGCCTGATGCAAAGCAGATGGGCTTCTGTTCCAGCACAGTTTCACAGAGAGACATACAAATTTGTGCCTCTAATGGTGCTTAATAACATACAGACTTTAACAGACCTCTTTTTACACTGCATAAAGAGCCCCTGGAAATGTCAGGGCAATTCTGCAAAGCTTTAAAGGTTGTGGTTCACCTATGGAGCGGGACCTGTTCCTTTTTGACAGACCGGCAACATCCTTTACCACCAGAACTTTTGAGCCCATAATTAGACTTGGACTCCAAAAGGTGATGCATGACCTTCTGAAATGAGCTACTACAATTCCAACTACCGGGACTGCTGTGCCCAATGACAAAAATACTCCAGAGGGAGATTTTTTCCTACTTTCCGATTCAATACAAAGTGTTGTTTTTGGCAGTCAGCCCAGAGCTGTTAACATAAGAACAGGCTCCCTCAGAGCAGCGGACAGCAGCGTGTGCTCTGATGCCCACAGGAAGTCTGCTGCAAGCAAGGGGCCGGTTCAGACCATGCCAAGACACACTGCTTTGCAGGAAGCTGAAACCAGGTCCTACAGACACAATATCAGTAAGACAGCTCTGTTTTAAAGATGTAATTATAGATAAAAAAACTTATAACCACACCAGACTCTGTTTTGCACTGCTGAGTGGGACAGTGCTGTGGTGGTGGATCTTTCAATTTTTACTTTTTATTTCAGGAGCATGCAATTCAGTTACTGTATGTCAGAACAAATATATAGATACAGGTAAAAAAGTCATTTTGCTTCAGTGTAGTTGCCCAGTTGTTTTTAGCTGATTTGATCCAAAATGGACAGTCTACGATATATGCATATGCTACGCATGCCAGCAATATGAATAATTTATAACTAATATTGCCAAAAGTTTGTGGACACCTGACTGTCACACCCATATGTGTTTCAAAACATTGCATCTTAGATTTAGTCCCATTTTTGCTGTTATAATAACATCTACTCTTCCAGGAAGGCTTTCCATTCATTTTTAAAGAGTAGCAGTGGGGATTTGGCCATTTAGACACAAGAGTGTTACTGAGGACATGCACTCATGTTAGGCAAGGAGGGCTGGGTTGTTCCAGTTCATCCAAATGTGTTCAGTGGGTTTTAGATCAGGGATCTGTGCAGGCCACTTGAGTTCTTCCACATCAAACTTGGCACAATGTCTTCATGGAGCTCACTGTGTGCACAGGAGCACTGTAATGCCAGAGCCAATTTGGGCCCCTTAGTTCCAGTGAAGGGATACTATATAACTTTGTGTTTCCAACTTTGTGGAAACAGGTTTGGGGAAGGCCCACATGTGTATGTGAGATGAAACAAAGATGAAACAATATTTAAAATAATAAAGCACATTTCATTCTTTTGTCTTTGACAATGTGTCTGCTCATGGAACAAAAAAGTTTTTACAAGAAGTATTTGCACACTTATTTATCATCTAACCACAGCATGTTCTTCCAAACAATGTATACATTACCATGAATAAACTTCCATATCCATCAAGCAAAATCGTGGAAATAATACCCAGCATTTTGTACTCCATCGTGTTTGTTTACCCAAAGAACCTGCATTGATCCAGACTCACTTGCTTGCATGTTTCTTCTGCTAAAAGCTGTCCAAGAGTAATTTTCATAGCAGGCTCAGTGGCGCTGGGCTAATAACCCCACTTCAAGTCCACACATTCACTATCATGCATTTATTTGTAAAAGCATAGCTAGTCACATGTTTGGCCCCACACAGAGGACTGTCCATGCATTTCCTCTCATAATTATTCACGAAACATGCCTGGAATGAAATAAGATGAAACCAGATCCAGATATTCGAGACCTAACACATGGGACAACATGATTTAGATTTTGGCCAGAATGAACAGTTCAGAAGGCCTTTCACAATCACCAAATTTATGTTGAGTACTGATAGGCTGTGTAACCACTTTCAAAATATACAAAATGAAATGCATTTGGTCAAATAAACATAGTTCTGTGTTCAATTTCTAATCAACATATGGAATATATTATGTACATAAGTGTATGCCAAATCATGCCAAACTGTTAGTTTAGAAATGTGCATTAAGAGGTGGCGCATTGGCAAAAAAAGCAGATTTCAGAAGCAGATCCTCAGTCAATACGAGATTCAATGTAAAAAGCAGATGGCTAACCGCATAGTGTTCTCCTTCATTTCCAACTCACGCGCTCTTTCCCTGTCTGTCTTTCTCTTCCTCTCACATAGTCAGTGCTCTCTAGCCACTCATTTTTTGGCTACTGCAGACTTCCCTGTGACTACGCTCTTTTCTCATCCATTCTCTGGCCCTCTCATGATAATGCGTGTCTGCTGGGCACAGTTAGCAGGCAACACCTCTCCACCCAGTAAAAGTGTTCTCTGGCAGCTGAGCTGTAAGCTAATCACACGCCAGGAAAGGAGATCTGCCATTACCTCTTCCTGTCAGCAGGCATGACAAGTTGAACTTGGGGGTGCTTAAATGGCCAGAGCCACTGACCTCTATGCCTGCCCTCAGCATGAAGTTTAAAGCTGCCTCTATTTACAAGGGTGAAGCGGCCTTGCCTCTTCAGGCTATCTGAGGGGTATTTTTAAATTTGGATTAAATGGCTTTACTGGACTGGCTTAATTTGGATATGTGTTCCATGTGCTCTCGCAGGTGCTCTTTCATTCTTTCCCACCCTCTCTTTCTCTTTTCCGAATCTCTCTCTCCAACTTGATCATACACACAGTCATTCTTTGATCCAGTAGAGTCTGCATTGGTCTGTCATCAGGCAGCGCACTGGGCGTTCTCTGAGCGCCCGTCATGCCAAGTGCTTGACATCCACCACTGACCCATGAATCTTCAGACACAAGAGGGCACCCTAATGAGACAGTATGGAACCTCCAACACCAAACTGTCCAAAAGTCTTCACACAACACTGTTCAATGTTCCTGATTGACTTGTTCTTACTGCTAATGCCAGTAATTGGGGTAAAAAAAATTGGGGTAAAGGCTGGTTTTAGACTTCAATACATAATGGCAGTGGTTCTTATAAATGTCAGTTGTTCAATTTAAACAATTAGACAAAGGGCCATACCATTTTCTGGTTTGATTAATATTAGCTTGGCTCCCTAACTCTAAATGTAACAATGTATATAAATCCTTCTGTGAAGCAGCTAGCCAAAATAGTCATGTAATGCAATTTAAACTGCATTAGATGCCCAAAGAAAGCATTTTCAACACCAGTCCTTTTATTTTGGCAGCTTGTTTTGTGTTGTTTGAATATATAATGGTAGCTGTTTTGCTACTAGTTATCCAATAAGCTGTCAGCTATAGGCTGCCATTTGTAGCCCCTTCTGTGCCAGACTGTTCCACATCTCTTTTTGCTATGATCAGCTATAAAGCGATTTTTATTTCACATTCAGTAAAAATGTTAGAGGAAGGTATTTGAGAATGGTAAATACTCAAATACTCAATTCTACTTAGATATTGTGAACATGTATTATACATGACTTATGTATTAGGTTTTATGGGAGCAAAAGACGAACATATACAGGGGTTAGACAATGAAACTGAAACACCTGTCATTTTAGACCACAATAATTTATTAGTATGGTGTAGGGC
>JAOVVG010000042.1:13683548-13695189 GCA_028566375.1 Leptodoras nelsoni | reverse complement strand
GAGCCATGGTATCCAGGGTAATGTCAGCATACCAGGAAACGTTTTCCACCACCAGCATCACGTAGTGACCTGGCCACAACCAACACTACTCAAAACCGAAGCGCTTATAAATCATAGTAACTGTAAAAACTGAGATTTTAATCTTTAGATTAATCTTAAAAACATCTCATACAAATTCTACACACTTTTTTAAGATTTACATTTTAACTTCTGGGTTTACAAAGGTGTCAAATAGCTGTACATTTGTCAAATACAAAAATGACACCAGATATGGGAACTCTTATGTTCTAAAGACATATTCTAAACTCTAACTCATGAACAGTTTTGTAAACCAAAAACATCTCTACTCTATCAACATTTTCCCCCTCCTTCTTGCATTAATAAAGAGCCAAAATGCATATCTGCTCTCTTTTAAAATATCAGTCTATGCCCTGCTCCTGGGTTTCAGCAGTTTACACTACATCATCAGACCTCATGTGGATAATATATAGTTTTTACAACCTTCTTTAATTTATCCAGTCCTCAAAGTCCCACAGTTTAATTTTAAACACAATATTTTGGATTTTAATTTATTAGTTGGGTTTTATTCAACATTTTAATATAAGCAATTTACACTCAAGAGAATGGGAGGCTGAAACACCCCCATATGAATGAAAAATGCGGGGAATACACGTATTTCCATACACTACATATCAACTTTGTCTTATTTCATTAACACGGTTATTAGTCTAATGCAATATATATTCATTTCAAATATACTGTACAATGTAATAAAACACCTGCTCACTGTTCTCACAGGTGTAAGCTACACAAAACATTAATTCATTAATCTTCCTTAAACACTTTATCCTCGCCTCTGCTGTGGTGGATCTGGAGGCTAGTATACCACACACTCTAGTGCATTCTTGGTAGTTAATTATAATTATATGACACAAAGGAATAAATTGCTATTCAATACAATTACTATATCAATACCATGTTGCAACAGACCAATGTGATCATGTATTGTGATTCATTCAGATGGTAAACATCTGGATTCAGTCTCATAACTGTTTTTACTGTGTGACGCGCCACAAAGCAACAAGTTAAAGAAATACTCATTACTCCATTGCTCAGTCTGTTTGAGGTCTTGCTGTCTTTAATAAAGTGTTGGAGAGGACAAATTGGAAACAGGTATCCTGTGGGGAACAGATGGAAGACCTGCAGTGCAGAAAAATAATCACTCATCATAGTGAAAAGCATTCGGATTAATGCTTTGGATTGCATTAGATTAAAACCGTTTATATAATAGTTTTTTACAGTATGTGTATCTTCTATGTCAAAGTGTGTCCATTATAACTGTGTTTATTTGTCTAGTACCATCTGATATACAGTATTAGCTTTGTTTATACACCCTCTGGGACAGGCTAATTTGTGTCAACTTAATCAGTTCACAATTTTAAGTATACTCTAATTTTGTTTTATGTATATAATAAATGATGAGATAACAAGAACTGAGTAAAATGTGCAGAGTTGAATTAACACCAACAATTCTGAATTCTGAATAATTTTAAAGTAAATAGTGAAGCAAACACATCTATTAGTTTTAAATGAGAGCAAATACAGACACTTCAGTTTATGCTGTGCTTCATTTAAACCTTTTTTATCTAAACTAAAATATTCTGTTTGCTGGCCATTTTCTAATCTACCATCTGCACTAATCAGCATTGGTAATCAGGCTTCATAGATGAGGTGAAAACATAACCGCTTACTTATCATTACGTATATCATTACCATGTTTCATTAATAGGAACGTTGGTGATATTTCTGGACCTCCAAAATTAAAAGTTGGGCTTCTGCATTACCGCACCACAAGCTTAATTACATTGGGCTGATGGTGGGTGAGGTCATTGGGCGAGGTTTGTTTTGAGTAGCCTGGCTGTGCAAAATGAGCTGCTTCTGCATCGGCTTCTGGCCTCGTCCTGCCCTGTTTAAACTGCGTGCTGGTTGGTCATGCTTTTAAGCAGTGTATGCATGAACTCCTCTGGAGCTTTGGTTTTGCTTCCCTTTTAACATACATGTGCACTGCATATGTTTAAATCTTGGGGTGTAACAGAATGATTGTGAATGTTATTGCAGAATATTAAAAACGTTTGTCACTATAGATCTGTCCTGTAAATATAATACAATTCATAACTTGTAAAAAATATATTTAAACATTGGCTGTACAATCTTTCGTTTTAAGCATAATTTTCCATGGAAATAGATTCCATAATATAAAATATAAAAACATAATATACATTCCATCATATAAAAAACTGCCAAACTCTTGATCATATTTTGGTTGTTAAATGTCAGACCCAAATTGTATAATAAGAATGAACAATACAAAAGAAAAGTCTCTACATATCCACCTTGCAGTCCAGTTATGTACTGTAGTACTCGGCTTCTACCTAGCACCTAGTATAGCTTATATGGAAAAGAATCTCTCTCTCTCTCTCTCTCGCTCTCTCTCTCTTTCACTGTCTGTGTCTCTCTGTCTATCTGTCTCAGTGTGCACACCCTCTGCTTTGCATCAACCTGATGCTGCTAAAATCACATTATGAAGTGGAGGACAGGCAGACCAGACAGGTGCAGAGAGGGGGAGGACAGAGAATAGGATGTTTCCGGCACCTCAGACATTAAAGTCCATCATCCATGACACACAGAGACTCTGCTTTCACTCTGTCATTCCTCATTTCTGCACTACCTCTGTACTCTGTTAAAGCGACCTTCCCTTTCTGCCTGTCAGCCAGCACAATTTCACATCAGCCTGATATATCAGACATCCACTTGTTTAGTTAAGCTAATTTCAATTATATTGTGACCTTAAGTTTAACTTATAATTTGTAAACTGGATAGTTCCAAACTGGTAGGAAGAACACTGAACCTTTCTGAGACAAGACTAAAAGTATTAAACACAGAAAATATAGAACATATTCATGCATTTGCCTGCATTCCTTTGAGATGCTTCTGTAAGAATTCTGACTGATAATGAAATTATATTTTCCTCACTATGTGAAGTTGATTTTGTTGAAGGCTGCTTAAGTACTTACCAAAGTAACTGTTGCTTTTAAATACTTGTGAACTGTGCAGTCATTTCAATGTAATGAAATGACTGCAATATTCCTTCAGCCTTGAGTTTAATTTGAATAAATAGCTGTCAAAACTTTGTTTTTAATTATCTCCTTTTAAATAAAATCACTCTTAATGATTATGTACATTTTTATATGTAAAATGTAAAATTTATCTTTTAAATATGCCTTGTGAAAAAAGATACTATTGAGATAACACTAATTCCATACCCAGTAGCAGATCCTGTATCAGATATAATAACAAAGTTTGGAATTTTTTAATATTTCTGGATACGTTTGCTAGTGGTTGAAAGAAACTAAGTACATTTTCTCAGGTACTGTACTGTATAGAATTTGGCTGTACTTTACATGAATATTTGCATTTTGCATTTTATGCTACTTTATCCTTCCACTCCACTACATTCAGAGGGAATATTGCACTTTCTGCTCCACTATATTTATTTGACAGCTTTAAGTTAGTAGTTACCTTTAAAATGAAGATATTACACAATGGATAATATAACTAGGGTTTAAAATACAATGCATGGTTCAAGATTACACCAGTGTTTTCCAACCTGTTTGGCTTCTGTCTTCATACAAAAAGCAGTTCTTAACAGCTCCACCAAATAGCAATTTTTATTCCCTTTAAACTTCTCTCATTGTGTCGTCTCAATACATTTTCAAATGATCCAATATTCCACCTAATGTATTTTTACATTGCTGTGTACAGCAAATGATCTCAATACTTCTTCCACAACTGATGTTTAAATAATTAAAAAAGACTTCTTAGAATTGATTTTATTGTATTTATAGTTTATATTTTGCTATATTTATTATGTTAAAAATGAAAGAGGTTTTTGTGGGAAAGAGTTTAACCGTGAGGTGCTTCAATACAAAAAAATCAAGTTTAGTAGTTTCTAAATCAAGAAATATCAGATATTCGCTGATGCTGTAGGTTTCAGTATCAATACTGGAAAAGAAAAAGTGGTATTGTGCTATCTGTAGTTACTATATTGAGTCATGCTTTAGCTTTGAAAAGCTTCTGCATTAAGGATCCATGTGTGAATTCCATTATGCGGGTACTATTAAAAACACTATGTGCTCAAAGAAAAAAATAAACCTTACCTGTCTGATCCCTTAATGAGCAGAGAGCAGCTTTACTTGTGTGTGAGGAAAAGGGGGATTTTTTAGTGCTGTGAAAATAAACAACTGTCATGGCCACTTTCACCTTCCTTTTGTGGTAGCAGAGACAAAAGGGACATTTATTCCTGGATCCAGACTGGCTTTGAAACCATGGCTGATTCTAAGCCTTTGTACTTTAGAGGGGGATGGGACTGCAAAACACACACACACACACACACACACACACACAATTCTTCTTAATTGTCAGTTTTAATTATTTTATTATTATACACACCACGAGTAAAAATGTTCAGTTTTCCTTTGTAAAACCTTGATGTAAATGTAACTTCATTTACCATAACAAAAGGTAAAGAAAACATGCCCCTTTTTGCTGAGGAGCAATTCCCATACAGGGCAGTTTATGGATGCTGGGCCATGTTTTTGCTATTAGAGGAGAGAGGATGGCTAATTGCTGGCCTGCAGCTAGATTCCACTGAATGTCAGCTGAGAAAACATGAGTGCCTGTCTCGCAATCGCACCAGTTGAAGGGCTATTGAAATGGCCAAAGAAACAAATTAGAATAGCAGAGATCACAGAAACGTCTTTTGAAAGCAGCTCTGAACATTTTCTTTCCACCTACACCTCCCTACATTTAGCACGGTAATGTGTAGCGCAGCAGCTTTGCTTGCCGAGGAAAGGTTTTAGTTGCAAAGCACTGCTATTATATAAGTCTGACTGAAACAGGATTTTGAATAGTGGATTCAATCAGCACAAATGGAAGTGGGGGTGCATGGAGAAGTTCAAAACTATAGACTAAACTGTTTGCCTTTTTGACCCATTCATTACTTAAAAAAAAAATGTTAGACTAATGTATAAAAAGCAGCTGCTTTATAAATTTTGCTTGCCGTCAGCAAGTTCAGTTGAAACGTTTGTGGGTCTTCTGCTAGAATAAATCACTTTTTGTCACACTAATTCTACAAAGCAACAGTGGTCCCACCTCAGCTGTCTATATTTATATTTAGTGTTAAGGGGGAAAGTGAGCAATGCCATAAATTTTATAGTCTCAGAAACTCAGGCTGCTGTCTAATAGTGCATTGCAAACCTAACTTCAAGTTACAAATCAAACTTCCTTAGAAGACAATTTTTAGTGAACATCTAATCAAGGTCTTGTGTAAGGCCTCCCTTCCTTCATTTCCTTTTGGATAACCATTTACGTTCATCCATTGTATTATTCAAGGCCATTGATAGAATATTTCCTCCAATGCAAATGGATTTGCTTTTTAATATAGCGTAGGTCCCCTTTATGCTGACAAAGCAGCTCTCCCATCAAGGCATGAGTTCCACAAGAGCTCTGTAGGTGTGCTACATGCTAAGTAAGTAGCAAGGTTGGGCCTCCCTGGATCAGACTAGTACATTCCACAGATTCTAGATCAGACTGAGATCTGTGGAATTTGTAAGCCAAGTAAACACCTTGTGTTATTGGACTAAAAAAGACCATTCCCATTAGGGAGTACCATTGGTGCTGAAGGAATGTACTTGATCTCAAATGATGTTTTGGTAGGTGGTACGTGTCAAGTGAACATCCACATGAATACCAGAACCCAAGGTCTTCCAGCAGAACACTGGGGAGAGCATCACACTGCCAGCTTGCCTCCTCCCAAAGTGCATCCTGGGCCCATGTCTTCCCCAGGTAATCAACATACACGCATGCCTTCCACGTAATGTAAAAGAATACATGATTCACCAAACAAGACCATCTTCTTCCATTGCATCATGGGCCAGTTCTGATGCTCACATACTTATTGTAGGAGCTTTTGGCAATGGACAGAGCTCAGCATGGGTACTCTTACCAGTCTGCAGCTACACAGCCCATAATAAAATCTACACTCTATCATCAGCTGGTATATCATCATCTAAAATGATGATCAACACATGCCTTTTTGTGTATGCTGAAATTCCACACAGATAACTTTTAGGAGAAAAAGAACAAAGAAAGCTGTGAATCACACATTTTCTACTGCTGACAGTGCACTTACTAATGAGACACTGATTCTCAGCAAGTCTTCTCTAAAGAGACAGTGGGTTGTGTTCAGCTCAGGTCATCACAAGCCTCAAGTGTATATCAGTATGGGCTTTGATTTTCCTTGTGGCCAATAATCACAGATGAAGGTTCAGGGCCTTGCTTAAGAGCACAACACTGGCAGATTGGCAGAAATAGGTTTCAACTCACAACCTTCTAATCAGAACTACAGAGCTGTAACTACTGGGCCAACATTTCATTGTGGGTTTGGATGGGTAATTCAATATCATGTATGGATGTCATTGCAAGGCCATTCAATATATTGCGTATAACCTCTCCTATATCCCGTAATTCAAACACTAAAACAAATATAACAAATATAACTACTTTTTAACCTTGAAGAGACAGATAAGAAACCTGCATTCAGGTATAAGTGTGGTGTACAAACAGACACTATACAGAGGCAGAGTATTCTATGGTCTCCAAGAGTCAGATATTTCACAACCAGGTTAAGTAATAATATCTGCTAACTGTAAGAATTTTACCATTGAATGAATGTGTTTTGTTCAGTAGAAACAGTATCCATCCAACATAGACATTTACTAGTAGTTTTAGTGGGGTATCATTCTCATCTATGATTCTGCCATCTATCATCATCACCATCATCACCATCACCACCATCATCACCATCATCATCATCATCATCATCATCATCACCACCATCATCATCATCATTTTACCATTTCTACAATTTGTATAGGCCCATAGGATCAAAACCAGTCAAAATAACACAAAAATATCAAAGAAAATAATACTGGAATGCTGATCTGGTAGTTTTAAAAATTTGTAATCAGTTTCAAAAATAGCTTTGCAACCTCAGAGGAAGATAGAATAAGCTGTGTAAGCTTGAAAGATGGTCCAAAAATAACAGACCTTTTGTTAATGCATCACTGTGTTGAAATAATGTTAATCATTTATAAGGAAAGTAACTTAGGAAGTATTTTACATACCTCGTGAACAGGACTTATGAAATAAATGATTTTTGTGGCATCTCCTGGTGGTGTCCTATGATATTATGATAAGACACTACCTTAATTGGATCCCCATTCAAAGAAAATATGTTCAGGATTATGCTGTTTCATTTTTACTTGTCCCTTGGGCCATTTAAGAACACTGATATGACAAAGCTAATGAATAGACTTAAGTCTATAAACATAACTTCTGCAAAAAAAGTTAAGACAATCCCCTTTCAGGAGTTAAGTTTCACTAGCATTTCTCCAGGCCTTTTAAGAAACACTAATAAAAACTTGGGGGAAAATAGTCAGCATGTTTTTGTATGTATTAAAGCAAGCATTTTCATGAACACTCAGAAAGGAGTGGTAATTGCAGTCATGCTACACTTGACAGACTGAACTGCCTGTTATGTTCATTAGATGCAAGGATAGAGGCTGTTTACACAGGTGCTAAACTTATCATTAAGGACTAATGCACCATATTGTGGGGGGTAATTGTGTTCAAAGCCTTGCTTTTCTTGTTAATCTTGTTACACCCAGCAGACTGGACATGTCTCTACTAAAGTGATGAGTGTGTGATCTCAATAGGTTGTGTAGGAGGTGGATTGTGAAGCAAACCATTCCTTTGACACACTTGCCTCAGGCACCTCACCTATGTTTTATTTCATTGTTAACCCAATATGATCAATCAGCTGCTAAACTGTGCCCCCTCTGAAGACCCAGTAAATGATATAAGCAACACAAGCTGTCATGTCTAACTAGAAGGTACTATAAAAATGCACTAAGCTTTTGACATTTAAAATGAACAGAAATCTAATTGAATTATTATGATCATGATTAAACCATGATGCGGCTAATTCTGGGCTCTTTGATTTGGGCCTGTCTTTCTCCTTTTAGTAAGAGGAAGAATCCATGTGGAATTACTCAGAGAAGTCAGAGAACTTGGATATGACCCAAGAAAGCATGTGGCTGATTGCAGCTGATAAAATCTTGCAACTGCCATTATAGCCTTGAGCATAGGGATTAATCTTATCAAGATACTCCAGATACCCCAGGATTGTCATGCCCATCTGTAGGTCACAATGCAATCATACAAAGGAGAAGAAGAATAGGCAGAACCATGGTGCAGTGTGTGATTTCTGATTTCCTGATTTCATCCTGGGCTCAAGTTAGTATCTGTACAGAGTTTCACATACCTCTTTTCTTCCTCTGGGTTCTCCAGCCTTACAAACATGCACCAGTAGGTGCACTGGCAATTCTAAATTTCCTTTAAATGCGAATGTTTGTATGCATGATGCCCTTTGGGGGACTGGTTGTGTATGCGCTCATACCTCAAGCCCATTGTTCTTTTGGCCAGGATAAAGTGAAAAGAATAATTAGCAGTGTGAACTGAAATGTATTGACATACAGTAGAAGATAAATGCTTGCAGTATAAAAAAAACTACAGTAATGTGTTACAAAGAGTAACTCCTAGTGATGCCTAATTATCAGCAGTTTTAAAATGTATTTTCAGTATGTAGATAAAAGGAAACATCTAATGAGCAGCTATCAAGTCCATTGGTTTAAGTTCAAAGTAATTTTTTGGTTCACCTCAAAGAACTAAGGCCTGGGAAAAACAGAGTGATTGTGTTGCAGAGTACAGGTCTTGGTTATTTTTAGCATTAGACAAACATATACACAAACACGCACATATAAACACACCTAAGGAATGCTATAGCTACTCTTAATATCAGTATCTAAAAACCCCAGACTTGTCTTTTTCAAAAAGGTAGTGTGCTAGGTAGTTAGCTAGCTTCTTAAAGTATCCTATAATATGAACAGAGAAGCACAGAAAGGAAGTAATTCCTTTCAGGAAGTAATTCCTTAATTTTTCAAGCAACATCAGGATTGTTTTTAAAATAGCATGCAAGTAGGACATGAGGTGAAATGCAGATAGAGAGAGCAAACATGATCAAATGTGATATTGATTATAGAGGGTGAGTGTGCTGGGCGCCAGTACTGAAGGACAAAGGGTTAATAAGTCATCTAAAACACTGGACGTGACGCAGTTTAAGACAATATAATCTTCACTTTTGCATAAGCGAAGCATAAACAATAGTTTTTCCATGGCACTTGTGTTGATATTAGGGATATCCTGTAGATACCAGTGGCCACAAACTGCTTGGAATAAACTTATGGCCTACCTTGACACTATAATATCAGTCTGGCATTATATTGTCCTCTTTTAGTCCTTTCCTATGTCCACCCAAAGGACAAATCTGTCAAACCTGATAAAAATATGTGTCAAATGTTGATCTGAAACAGCTCTTCACAGTCAATTTTACTGTCTCTTTTCATACATAACCTGTGCATCAACTCGTTTGAACATCAGCTCCTTTGATGTTTCTTCTTTAGTTCCAATCTGTTACTTTGACTCAAAGTTAAATTATCTCTTTTTGTGGTTTCTGGGACCAGTTTTGCAAAATTACCCCAGCAAAAGATGCAACCATCGTATTACTACCATGGACTATTACCAGGCTGCTTGTTAATCGTTAGAGTAATCTAAGCAGTCCTTTCACTCTAAGTGAATTAGGACACTGTAATGCAGCCAAAAAAGACTCAGAAACCATTCATCTAATGATAAATCTCTCGTAAGAGTGCTCACAGACTTTGTTGTATCAAACAGCAGCTTATGTATGTTGTTAACCCTGTGTATGTTGTTAATCATGACCTTAATGGGAAGCATCTTGTCTGAGTCACAGGACCAAACTGACCATTAATCTGTCATTAAATGTTTAATGCAGAGATACCTTTCATATGGCTACATGGGCTGAGTTTTAATTATTTTCCTCTTATCCTGTGGTTAAAAGCCTGTGCACATGGCAGAAACATTAGCTTTAATGCAGTCTTTAATGACAGCCCATGTCTGTGTTCTTGCTTTAGAGCTTCTCCTGCATGGTGAGTCAAACCTTTTCTGCCTTCCTGTGAAATCATCAGTGTATTGAGGTGGTAGGGAGAGACTTCAAAGCAAGGACATACAGATATTTTCTACAGAGACAACCCTGAGCAATACAGAGAAGACCATAACCCTCACATCATTTCTCATTTCAGTTTCAATACGGCAAATATTGGATGTGACCTGTAGTCAGTCAAGAGGGTCTAAATCAAACAAGCACATTTATGACATAACCTGGCAATATGAAACATTGATGCTGTATATTTATAAATTATATATTATATATATTATATTATAATTATATATTATATAATTATAAGTAAGGAACACTGGACATAGGGTTAGGGTTTTGAGAATTTCTTCCCTTGTGATATATCCTTACAATTTACTAAATAATTAATTATTCTGAGACAATTTCATTAGTTGTACTAAAAGTGCTTGTTGTATTTATTGGAATATTAAAATGAAAAATCATTTAAAAATTAAGTATGCAGCTTGTGAATGGTCCATGTATGTAACAGCCAAACGATTTCCGATCATAATCCAAAAACAAGAAACAAGAAAACAGTTCTAGCTTTGAGTTTGCACATTCATTGTTAGAATGAAAAATGTGAAATCAGACCCTTTTTTTAAATTATACATCTGTCCATTTTTTATTTCTCATTGAAAAACTACTAAACAAGTCTTGCTTATCAGAATATTGGACCTTTTGGTGTTTCTATTTAATTACTGCTTAATTGGGCTAACCCCAGAATTTAACCTGTGGATTAGCGGGAATGGAATGGGGATTCACATTACCAGCTTAACGGGAAAAAAAACTGGAAAAATAAAAGTCAACTAATCACCTTTACATGAAAGTAGAAGCGCTATGCAACAAGCATATTGATGCTGAACTTTGGCTGTCAGATTACACCTGACAAATAACAGGCCATCCACAAATGTCCGCCTTTGAAATGGTGATGAAGAGTGTTCATAGGGCCACAAAAATGTAATATCTTCCCCTTTTGGTCCACTGCACCATTTAGTATTTTTATTAGCTTTGAAAAGTTTAAATAAATAGAGCAGTAAAACATATTTCATGATGCATTTCATGTCTTGCCTGTGTATTCCTTTGCGCCACATCTGCTTGGGTTCAAGCAGTGCCTCAGGCTTCAAGACTGATCAGAAGGGAAACATTCAAGATTTTTTCATCACTGTGTTGACAAAACTGTTCACTGATGAAAATGATCAAAGCTTTACTTTGTTGTGTAATTACAATTGCAACAATGTCTCTTTCTGAATATTTATAATAATTGTAAGCCAAACTGCCTTGTAAATCAGAACATTTGAAATCTCTTTCACTCTAACAACCACAGAGCCATGTTGTAAACAGGATAAAAATTATAGTGACAGGAAAACATATTGCATTTATATTAGAGTTAATGCATATATGAGTGTGGCTTGTGTGTGGGTGTATATA
>JAOVVG010000042.1:13625555-13657041 GCA_028566375.1 Leptodoras nelsoni | reverse complement strand
TTTAAATATTTTATATTACGCTTATATAATTTTTTATTTGGCAGTAACAAATCACAGCATTGCAGATTAGGAATCTGGAGCATAAGATTAATCTATAGATTAAGCAATTTCTCTAAATATCTTCAATATTGTCAAATCAGCATACGATTACTTTATAAATTAAGCAATTGAGATTTTTTTTGTAACAAACCCTTTTGGGTAACTGAGACAGGTGCATGGTTACCAACTTTTTTCTGTGTGCGCTCGTTTACAGCTTTGTACGGAATTACGATGACGCCTGATGGACACAGTAGGTTTTGGTACAACCATCTTCCATGATCCCAGGTCACTGCATATATAAACACTCTCCCGCTGTGGTCAAGGACTTCTCTTAGATTACACAGTCAGCGAGTCATTCTTCCATTCCCGGTGTGTCTCCCATGCTCCGACGCTGATTTAAAAGCAGTGTGGGGGTAGTTATGGCTAAAAAAAGGAGGACGGAAACAGTCAGTGGAGCTTATGTCCTCTTCTTTGTGTGTGTAAGCAGGCAGGGTGCCAGCGCATTTATATAAGCATGTTGGGTCAGAAACAATGATGTCAATGTTTATGGTCATAATCAGCTCAAAATATATCCAAAGGAGTCTGGGTACAACAGATAACTAAGAACAAAGATCCCAGATTTGAATCTTTGACACAGTTATAATCATAGCATTGGACTGTGTCATTGGATTCATCTGTCTTCAGTCTTTAATGTGGAGAGAAAAAAACCCTGCTCTGAGGTTCTGTGTAATACCTGATGGCAAAGCCTCTGTATTTACGGAGTATTGTTTGAATGAGATACTAGCTATGAGCTTCAAAGGGATGCACACATGTGAAGCTAGCGTACCACAGGGCTTTGAAATCTAACACTGTTATGTGATGTTGTTGGGGTGACTGCCTATCAAAGTGTTCAGCCAATAAACGAAAAGCCTAAATAGGGACATACAGGCTCATCCAGAGATGCTCAGTAAACAGGAAATATTTTTTCCCTCTTACACAACATAATAAAGATACGCAACATAAAATAGCAGCTGGTGACAAACATAGATGTGTTCGTTACATGTTACGTAAACTGTTATTACTGTTAATAACAATTCTTGTTATTCTAGCTTTTACAAATCACAGACCAGAATTTGTTTAAATAAGTAAACATTACAGGGTGTCTCAAAAGTCTCAAAAGGATATTATAGGAATTCAATTACATATTTTAATTCAATTATTTATTATTTTACCCTTATATTTATTTTTTCCTTAGAGATAAAAAAACGGAATGAACATTGGATGAAAGAGCTTCTTGGTACTCTCATTGGTTCCTGACTTTTTGGCGATGCTGTAGAATGTGCTTAAAACTGCATAGATCTCTTTTATTAATTGTATAGAGTGTGTGTTTCGTTCTAGTTAAACTCAATATCATAAGGCTGCATACACAGAAAATATAAGCATTAAAACAGACCCCATCCCTGAAAACGTTTCACGTACAGAAACATCTGCATCTGCAAAGACTATTCTATATCTTGCCGCATAACAATTTTTTTTTTAACTTATTTTAGTTATAGACCACCGTTTCTTATCCTACGATTTATGGGCTTGACTCCTTTTCCAGATGTGTGCGGCAATGCAGTGGGAAGCTGACCCACTCCATGGCCAACTCCGGCTCTGATACACACTCTTCTCCGTTCATGGAGCAAAAACACTAAGTGGAGGACTCGTTTTTATGTCCTGCCAGTTTAGATGGATTATGTGTCTTAGCATGTATTGTCATGTCACAGGTGGAAGTAGGTGGACCTTCTGCTGATTACAGACCAGCTGTATTTTTAAACAAGCGCCTTATACTATATGTATTGTAGCAAATTCAATGCTAAGTATCAGTGATTAAACTTGTTTTTTAAAAAGGCATGACATTATTTATGAAGCATAAAAAGATGGAGTTAACTTCAATAGTGAAACTGTTTAAACTGATATAAGGTAAAGCAAAAGGCTTTATAACAAATGTGAATATGAATGTCATGTTTATGATTAGGTTGTAAAAGGCTGAGTGTTCTTTTAATTTAAGGGGATGAAGTCTTCTATTACTTTGTCCGAGGATCATAAAATCAACTTCCTTTATTCCTTTTAGAAGTATTTCCATGACTGTGTGCATTCTCTGAATTTCAGGCATGGGTAACTGTAAAAATAGTTTGAATAACACCATGCTTATGTTAGCTTATGCTTATATCTTCATCTTATGCATATAAAGACACAGGAGTATAGCTATTAGAAGGGAATGATACCTGAGAATATGGTGCTAGTGCCATAAAGAGTAGTATAAGAGTCTACAGCACCACAATGGTGATAGAATCTCTACTATAGCTTCATGATATAGAGGTTTCAAATTTAAAGATTTTCTTACAATAACGTGTAAGGTCATGTACAATTTATCACAGTATGCTATCTGGTCACAGATTATAGTGACAAACTTTGCCCACTTTGCCAGCTGGACTGAACTGAAGGATGCTGTCAGGTAGGATTAATATTACTTTGACTTATGGATCATGCAGCAGTTTTCTCTTTGCTCGGCTGCCAGTAACTGAAAGCACTGCAAAAATGCACGAGAAACTTCTGTCCTTTTAGATTCATTCTGCTCACATTCATTCATTCTGTACATAATGGGAATGAATGTTAAATTGATTTGTTTGAAATTCATCTTACACCTAATATTTAATATTTAATATTTACCTAACATTAATGTGCAAATGTATGAAAGTGAATGCAATCGTGCAATTTCTTTTGCATGAAATTTTAAGCAATCATTTGTAAGGAAACGATTGAAGCAATTATTAATATTATTTGTCCTTTTTAGGAGTAAAGTTTGTGTTGAATCAGAAAGAAAGTTGAATACAAACTTTATTTTTAGATGTGCTCAGGTTTTGTCCCAGTCTCTTTGGAAGTGTGTGTCCCAGAGCTCCATGTTTAACAGGAACAGGAAATACTGAAGAGGCCTAGAAGTTGATGCTCTGCCAACTTTAAATGCCATCTCTAAAAATACCCACCAGGAATTCAGGGCTTGGCAAAAGGGGCAAGGTCACTGGCCTAAGGCTTGTCGCCACTTTGAGGGCCTATTTTGACACGACAGCCTTGTCTAACTGTAACCCAACCCTGTCTCTCTCTCTGAGCCCCTATCACTACTTCTCTATAATTCCGTCCTGTTCTTTAACTCCTTTCAATTCCTTTGTGCTCAATCAGGAGTTATGAAGGAGATTTTTGAACAAGGTGGTGAGCTATGTGTAATTCCATATAAGTGCTTCGGCAATAATCTCTTTCAGTATGATGAATTAAAAAGGTACAGCTGTAGTAGAACACATTTACAGAAAATTGAAACAAAAAAGTTCCCAGTTTGATTCTGAGCTTTGCTTACTGTCAATGCAGAGTTTTATATGTTCTTCTCCCTGTGTCTGCACAGGTTTCCTCAAGGTTATCTGGTTTCCTCCCACCTGCCACAAAAACATGCTAGTAGTTTAACTGGCTATGCTAAATTTCCCTAGGTATGAATGAGTGTGTAAATGTGTGTGCATAGTGTCCTGCGATGGACTGGTATCCCATCCAGGGTGTATTTCCCACCTCATGCCCAGGAGTCTCATGGTACGCTCCTGACCCACTGTGACCCTGACAAATAAAAAATGAGTGAATAAAAAAAAGGAAATAGAATCCACCAGTTGGCTCTGTATATCACTTATGCATCTATAATGAGTATCTAATATACCATACTTTTTTGCATAGCATGACAGGAAAGCTACAAACGAATAAAAGCATGTTCTTTTTTGGCAGACAACAGTATATAATGGCTGTCTAATGCAAACATACACTTATGCAATCTACAAAACTTTCCACAAAGCTACCTAATTGTGGTTTGGGGGCTTTTTCAAGTGCTTCTAGGAAAATAACTTGAAGCCCTTCCATTGCTGCAGGGGTAAATCACCAGACAGCAAAAGTAAAATGGTAAAAACTGAAAATGCAATTGTAGAGAATAAGAGATGTCCTTAATTACAGTATTATAGCCATTCGTATAAAACCGTTGTAATACTGCGACTGGATTAAATTTAAACTGGATTCAATTTAAATGTCTGAAATGTAAACTACTTAATTTTATAGTATTGATGCACTGTTAATTACCAAAGGTTATTAGATTAGATTGTTAGGTTGTTAGATTTTGATACTGAAGTGTATTTAACAAATACACCTCACCACTCTCTTGCTGCACCTTCTTAACTCATAGCAAGCAGTGTGTGTATGGGTGTGAACAGTACCTGAGCCCAGTTTAATGTGATAGATGTGTGTAAACACACACATACAGGAAACACAGTGCTTCCTTTCACTAACTCTCACAGGGAGGGAACTCCCACCAAGGGAACAGAAGGATAATTCTCCCTCAAGATATCCTGTATCACACATATACACATTTTCCAATCTGAATAATTTGATCCATAAACATGTAATAATGTTAAGGCATACTATCATTTATTTGGTTCCATATTTTTATATTACTTAACATAGAATAACATAAGACCCCAAGATAAGATGGTTTTCAAACACTCTGAAAAGTCTGAACTAAGACACTAAGGCATAAAACTATGACGTTTCTGCCAGATTTTTTTTCCTAATATTTCAAGAAATGTAGAACACAAGAAATTGAAATTTTACTAAATTATAACATGGTGACAAGCTAACTACTGCTCTCTGTCAACTCCAGAGAATAAAAGTGGGTGTTGCTAGTGATTCTGGGGTCCCTGTGGACCAAGCGCAATCATCAGCTGGCTTTTTTTGTTTAGACTGCTTAAACCAGGTGTTTAGACAATTCAGTCTGTAGCTGCTGACTGTGCATGCCGGCCTTCCCGACACAACCCCAGACCCTTTCTAAGGCGAGATGCACACTTACCCCCAAAATATGTCCCCAGAAGACCAGTGTGCGGCTGGGGAAGTCATTGCCAGACATCCTTCCTGCTAGAATCTACCACACAATGAGAATTGCAGATTTTACTATACTGTGCACTTCGATGCAGCATGGCATTCAATTATAAAACAGGATTAAGAGTCTTCCTCTAAGACTAGGCCCAAAACTGTCTGCTTCCTTTCTCAGTGGCTCCTATAACAGCCATCTGGACTGACACAGAAGTCTCTGTCTGATTATTTGATTCTGGTAGGGATTGGAATGGATTGGATTAGACTGGATTGAAGGAGAGGTCTTATTTCATTTCAATCCAATCCAATCCAATCCGATTCATTCTGATCCATAAATGCTGGTATCTTTCAAGCATTCTGCTGCACTTCATGGGTTAAACTGACCACACATTACAATTAAACTATATTTAGTGTATATTTAAACTATATTTAAATTATATTTTATTTGCATGGACTATTCACTGTAATGACATTAAATCTCTTTGGCTGAATTAACAGTAATTTAAAAAAGCCCTAATCAGGAATCAAAGCTAAGTCTAAAGCCTTTAAATAACAACAATGTACCCAGTAAATATGCTGTGTCAAATATTACAGATTGTTATTATATCATGATGATCTGGGTGAACCTTGGTGCTGGTAATAAGACAGTGACATTTTTAGTTGTCTTTTTTGCACATGGTATTGTCAGTTACAAGGCAGTCTTTGGGTTTCACAAAAGCTCAGGTATCGTTTTTGTTAAGTAACTGTTTATTTAAACAAGCAGACAGTCAGACTATCACTGTCTCCCTGTTCTTTTGCTGGCAGAAAACACAGCAGAAATCTGTGCTACTCTCTTGATCTGCAATGTAGCATGCTTGCGCAATCATTACTTTGCACAATGGACTAATCTGCTTCAGACTGCAAACTCAAACAGCTGGCAGTCACATCCACAAACCACTTGAGAGCTCTCACTCTTGTCCACACATAATTTGCAGGATTAGTGCACTTTTATATATCGATTACACTGTCAAGCTTAAATAGCATGTGTATTTACATTTACAACTTTTAGCAAATTTATAGAAGGCTTTGCAGTCTCCATCAAAAACTTTTACTACTTTGCTAGTTCACTGTCAGGGACTAAGAATACCACAGAGAATATTTTGTATCAGCCAGTCAGCCAACAACAACCCAAAAATTAAAATGTATGACACAAAATACTTATTTTTCTCCTGTTTCAGGTCACAGCATTGTATTTTCACCTCATCTAATTCATGTACCTACAGAAATGTACGTTTTCTGAAGATTTTGACGTTTTCAGGTGCTGTTAAACTGCTAAATATTTTATTGGCATAGAAGTGAGTCAAAATAACTTCCTATTCTGCCTGTCCTTTTGCCATTTAGTAGTCATTTCATCTTTCCAGCACTCTGTACACTTTACCTGGAGTTTTGTGAGCTTCAGAAAAACATTTCCAAAACTTTGATAAATCTGGGGGAAATTTTAGCATGGTTTTGCTTACACACAAACGTTTACAGGCGTGAACGAAAGATCAATAAACGAGGCCCAGTCTTCATCATCCGACTCCATCAGAGTTTGACAGACTCAGCACCCTAGCCTGAAATACAACAGTAGGTTGAAGTAGAAAGTTGAAAGTATTAACAATTTTAACTTCCTCAATTCCTCAACAAAGTGAGAATTGGAAAGAGGGTGAGCATGAAGTAGAGGTGGGCTTTGTATAAGTTCCACAAGTCAGGCTAGGTGTTGACGAATTTGGCTTTAAGTACTGGACAAGTAAATTACCCACTTGGGAAACTCGACAAGTTCAGAAGAAAAGCACTTTTACACTCCGGACCTAAAGGAAGCAGATCACAGGGTTCTGCAGAGACAAGCTGCTGAAAAGACAGCCAAATGCTCACATACACGTCTGTAGTGGTCTTCTGCTGCCCTCCGTAGGAAACTTTAAGATGTGCTCCAGAGAACCTTAAATCCTTGTTAATATTCATACAGACTACAGTGAGCATGACAGAGGAGCTAAGTTCATAACATAATTATTCATAACATGTCTGTGTAAGCTACACTGTATTCAGCAAGACACAGCCCTCAGTGAGAACAGCGAAAAGCTTCATATAACTGGCTGAACACTCAGATGTCTTTCTGTTCAAGGAATTCTTAATGAAAACCGCCGATTTAATTCCGAGTCAAAAACTTTTCCAGTGTAGGATTTATGGATTGCTCTTACACACCCAATAACGGACAAGGCGTTTATATAAAAAAAAATAGCTGAATAAAACTCTGTGGGGGAAAAAAATCACCATTTTAAAGTATAAGTTTCCCTCCTCGAATAAATATGTGGGGGCTTTTGCTCTATTTTGCCCCTCAGCAGCATCCAGTAGCATGAGCCTGCCTCCACCGCCGGTACGCTGCTACTGGCTCCAGTTTGCTATCCCTTTTTTTTTTTTTTTTTTTTTTTTTTTTGAGAAGAAGAGGAGCTCAGCATAAGGGCACAGAACACGGATAAGAGCAAGAATTGCTTGTGGAAGCGCCAAAAGAAATATTTGTCTTTCATATGTCGCGTTAAGTAGGAGACGACAGGTAAATTGCAGTAAATAACGACGGCAGGCTGGTTAATGGGGTTGTGATGGAGGGACGAGTTTCCTTCTCCTTTCGGTGTGGAAATTAGCCTCAGCCTAACGTTACTGTACACAGCGGCTGCGAAACAAAATGGGGGTTAGTTCGTGGGCGGAGCGGCTTTAAAGCGAAACGCTTTGGCCTCTCTACAGCCTGTCGCTTTGATAAATCCGATAGCGGACCGTGTTGTTTGTCATGTAAAGCGGTAAAGTTAATAGTCGAGGCCTTTTTGTGCTCCGCGGTTATGTGCGCAAACGTGAGGCGTCTTTTCTTCATGGCGCCCACGTAGCGACTGCAGCTCGACCCGGCTGCGCTGCGAGCCTCTTAGCAAGGAGGCGCCTTTTTCTGCAGCACACGGGCTTTTATCTTTGGGGCTTATCTCTCTTTTTTTTCCATTGAAGAGCGGATCGCACGATCTCAGCACGTGTAAAGGTGTCCGTTTTTTTTTTTAAGAGACAGTTTTCCTATAAGTCTGCTGTGTGAAGCCGCTGCATGCAGCAGCAATAAGATGATCCATGTCTGTTATTCGCTCGCGCATGAACGGTGTACTGCACAGCTCGGTGCTTGTTTTACTCGTTTTACTATATGTTTTTTTTATGTCGTGCAGAATTATTGACGTTACGCTAAATGAAAAACAGCCCCTTTTGTATACATAAAACATGAATGAATTGTTTTTTTGCTGAAACGCGAGCTGACAGGTGATGTATTGGCGCTGGTACTCTGGTCCGAGTATATCATCTGTCCTTTATTTAGTGCAATTACAAATATGTGTCCTAATATTTCGAGGTGAGGGAAACGTGTCTTTATGAGTCCCTTGTAAAATCATGATCATCTCTACTCATTTTATTTCTTTCCCAGTAACAGGAAAATCATAACGTGTGCCGTGAAACTTAATCCAATAGAAAAGATTGAAGATATATTTTGATTTCAGTATTCTGCTCATCTATTGACTTATTTCATGTAACTGTATATCAAGTAGGTAATCATCCAGTGACACTGTGAACCAAAAAAAAAAAAAGGTGAGGACACTGCTAATTTGTATTCTGTATATTTAGTGTATAAATTAAAATTTGTGATCTGACTCTTTAATATAATGTCTTATCATTATATTTTGTTTTGTCCCCCCCTGTCCTTTTTCCCCTGTGTTGCATCTAAACCAGCATGTCGGCCAGAGGAGGAAAAAAGAAGATCACCAAGCTGTCACGCTCAGCCCGAGCCGGGGTTATCTTTCCTGTAGGGAGGATGATGAGGTACTTACGCACAGGGACTCATAAGTATCGCATCGGTATGGGCGCTCCCGTCTACATGGCAGCTGTCATTGAGTACCTGGCAGGTGAGAGCTGGCACACAGACACGTGTGTGTGTGTGTGTGTGTGTGTATCAGCCATAAAATTAAAAGCACATGCCCAATATTGTGTAGGTCCCCCTTGTGCCACAAAACTCCTCTGACACATCAACACATGGACTCCAAAAAAAGGTATGGTATCTGGCACCAAGACATCAGCAGCAGATCCTTTAAGTCCTGTAAGTTGCAAGCTATGACCTCCATGGATTTGACTTGCTTGTACAGCACATCCCACTGATGCTTAATCCAACTGAGATCTGAGGAATTTGGAGGCCAAGTTAACACCTTGACACTTTGTCATGTTCCTCAAACCATTCCTGAACAATTGTTGCAGTGTGTGGCAGGGAGCATCATCTTGCTGAATGAGCATTTGCCATTATGAATTATCAATTCAATTAAGGGGTGTACTTGGTCTGCAACAATATTTAGGTAGGTAATACATGTCAAAGAAACATCCACATGAATGCCAGGACTCAAGGTTTCCCAGCCAAAAATTGCCCAGAGTATCACACTGCCTCTGCTGCCTTGGCTTCTTCCCATAGTGCACCCTGGTGCCATCTCTTCCCCAGGTAAGTAATGCACACACACCCAGCCACATCATGTAAAAGAAAACAATTCATCAGTCCAGGCCATCTTTTTCCATTGGTCCATGGTCCAGTTTTCATGCTCATGTGCCCATTGTAGGTACTTTTGGTGGTGTACAGGGGTCAGCATGGACACTCTGACTGGTCTGCATCTAAACAGCCCCATACACAGCAAGCACTGTGTTCTGACACCTTCCTGTCATAACCAGCATTACCTTTTTCAGCAGTCTGTGCTACAACAGCTCTTCTGTGGGACTGGACCAGACAGGCTAGTCTTCACTCCCCATGTACATAAGTGAGCCACTTTTGCTGGTTTACCAGATGTCCTTCCTTGGACCAGTCCATAAGACCTGCAGTTTTGGAGATGCTCTGACCCAGTCATCTAGCTATCACAATTTGGCCCTTGTCACAGTTACAGTTGCCCATTTCCCATTTTACCTCCTTTCAACACATCAAGTTAAAGAACCTACTGTTCACTTGCTACGCAATATATCCCACATTTTACAGATGCCATTGTAAGGTGATAATCAGTCTTACCCTGTCAGTTTTAATATTATGGCTGATTGGTGTGTATGTATATATATACATGTATATTACAGGTATGAAAAAATGCTGTAAACTAAAAATGCTTCCAAAAATGGAAGTGTTCATTTATTTCCATCAATTAACAAAATGCAGTGAATGAACAGAAGAGAAATCTAAACCAAATCAATATTTGGTGTGAGCACCCTTTGCCTTCAAAACGGTATCAATTCTTCTAGGTACACTTACACAGTTTTTGAAGGAAATCGGCTGGTAGGCTATTCCAAACATCTTGGAGAACAAACCACAGCTCTTCTGTGGATGTAGGCTTCCTCAAATCCTTTTGTCTTTTCATGTAATCCCAAATTTTGACTCAAGACTGAAGAAAGAGAGAGGCGGGGAGAAAAAGAAATACAGATGATTAGGTATGCTCTTCCAGAAAAAAATTTACATTTTGTGCAGAGTGTAAGCAGGGATTCCAGCAAGACTAGCTAGGACAGCATAACTAAAAGGGAGAGCCAGAAGGTAACACAGACATGACTGAGTTGTCATGAGACATAAAGTGCCAGCCACTCCACCGTCCACAAACCTGAGTGAACCCATGAGTGGGGGGCGACAGCATCCAAACATCCCAGTTTACCAGAACACTCTATGCCTACAAACTTTCTAGATCTGCGCCAAGTAATAGTATCTACATGAGCTTCAAATGAAAGATTGGAGTCAACAATCATACCAAGATCTTTTACAGCTTCACATGTTGTAACTGAAAGGCATCCAGACTTACTATGTCATCAGGAAGCTTACTTCTAGCTGCCTGTGGGCCTAGTACAAGTACTTCTGTCTTATCAGAATTCAGTAGAAGAAAATTATTTAGCATCCAGTGTCTAATGTCCTTTACACATTCCTCGACTTTATTAAGGTGGTGTCCCTCATCTGGGTTTCCTGAGGCATACAGCTGTGTGTCATCAGCATAACAGTGGAAGCTGATACCATGTTTACAAATGATTTTACCCAGAGGTAGCATATATAAAGAAAAGAGCAATGGGCCTAAAACAGAACCTTGTGGTACACCAAACCTGACTTTAGTGTATACACACTGATAACGATCAGATGAATAGGACCTGAACCAGGAGAGGGCCATTTCTTTTAACTCTAACAACATTTTCTAATCTACGAAGGAGAATAGTATGATCTGCACTAAGGTCAATTAACACAAGCAAAGACACACAACCCTGATGAGAGGCCGGTAATAGGTCATTTACCACTTTAACCAGTGCTGTCTCTGTGCTATGATGAGGCCTAAGTACTGACTGATAGATTTCATGAATGTTTATGTTCATAAATTCTTATGTAGGCATGAGCATAACTGCTGTGCTACAAACCTTTTCTAGGATCTTGGAGATAAACAGGATGTTTGATATTGGCCTGTGGTTAGATAGCTGACCGGGGTCAAGGCCAGGTTTTTTAATCAGGGGTTTGATAACTGCTTGTTTAAAGTATTTAGGTACATAGCCAATGTTAAGTGGCTCAATTGTTTCTGGTGCTATCTGTTTGAAGAAACTTGTATGTAAAGGATCTAGTGGACAGGTTGACGATTTTGAAGAGAAGATTAGAAGGGGAATAAAAGCAGGAGTCTCTTGAAGGGGAATAAAACTTTCAAATTGCTGATCTGATATGGTTATACTGTCATCTACATCATTTCTTATCAGATTTTTTGGCTTTAAGGTTGTATGAATTTTCTGTCTAATATTTTCAATTTTGTCATTACAGATTCATGTCATCAGTACTACTAATGATGGTGTGAATGCTTGTTACTAGTGGTCTTGTTACTAGTTAATTTTGCCACAGTATTAAATAAGAATTTAGGATTCTTTTTGTATTTTTGTATAAGTGTGTATCATCATACCAAGGTGCTAGTTTTTTCTGTCTAATTATTTTTCTTTTAAGAGGAGCTACAATATCCAGAGTATAGTGAAACGTTGACTCTAAGCATCCAGTCACTAGATCAAGTCCTGTGTTAAATGGCAATCCAATCAGACTTGATAATTCTGGGAGAATTCTCAATAAAATTATGTGCAGTTGCCGATGCGAGTGTTCGTTTGACACAGTATTGTAGCAACGAACGTATATTATGACTAAGACAAATTTTAAATGAGATAAGATAATGATCTGAGACAGTGTCAGACTGTGGAAGTGTGACTACACTTTCTATATTCATTCCGAATGTTAATATTAGATTAATAGTGTGACCACCATTCTGAGTGGGTCCTATTACATTCTGATTTACTCTTACTGAGTCTAGAACGGATATAAATGCTGTTCTCAGAGGATCTTGTGGATTAAACAATGAATGCTTTGTCTAAAGAAAATACCAGGTCTGAGATGAAATCTGCAAATTCAAATAAATTCAGAATACGGCCCTAATAATTAGAGGAATCGGCTGCTTAGACTTAGTTTTTGTGGCTACACGTGTTGGTGAAGAGAACTTCAAACGCATTGTCCATTGTCCAACTTATGTCCACTTATGTCCATTATAAATAACTGCGATGCCTCCTCTACCAGTTATTCAAGGCTGAAGTATGTAACTGTATCCTGGAGGACTAGTTTCATTTAATGCTACATATTCATCTGGTTTAATCCACGTTTCTGTTAGACACAGTACATTAAACTCCTAATCAGTCATAGTTTCCTTAACAACGAGTGAATTAGATGCAAGAGACCTAATATTTAACAGTCCTACTTTCAGATCAAAGGTGCTGTCTTTGTATTCAGCATGATCTAATTTTATCGTAATTAGATTACTAAAACAAATATTGAGTGTTTAAGTTTTTGTTTTGCGCGGGGAACAGACAGTCTCAATATGGTGGAACCTGAGTGACAACTCCGTGCAGCTAGCAGACGGTCGGTTTAACCCGTTGGTCTGCTCCCTGGTCTAGGCTCTGGATTGTCAGAGATTAACTAGCCCTGTGCTGAGACTATGAGCTATGCTGCAAGAAATCAGAGCAGCACTTTCCTGAGTGGGATGAACACCGTCCTGCGATAACAGGCCTTGCCCTCAAAACTGTTCCAATTATCTATAAAGCCCACGTTTTCAGAGCACCACCTGGACATCAAGCAGTTCAGTGACCATAACGTGCTGTGAGCTACATCGCCACGCTGCATTGGGATGGGGCCAGAGCATATTACAGCATCGGACATCGCCTTCGCTAATTTACACACCTCTATAATATTACTAGTAACCTCTGACTGAAGAAGGTGTATATCATTATCTTAGAAAACCTGTGCTGACCTAAGACCCTAAGATTAGCTGCTATGTCCGGCACCCTGGCTCCTGGTGTACAGCTAACTAAAGCTGCTGGTGCGCCTAAAGGCCTGGCTAATTTCATGTTCCACAAGATAGTCTTCTATAACCAGAGCTCTTTGAGGTTTCTCAGCAGGCACTTCACTGAGGAGAGTGGAAACCTGTTGGACATGCGAGGGATAGAGGAGTGGTGCTCCCGTGGGCGAGCCTTAGCGTTAGCTTTGGCTATGCAATTATGCCAAAAGCTAGCTATGCAATTATCACCCATTCGCTCCGCTGTGAGGGCTCTGACGCCGGAGTTGTGGGATTGCTAACTCGGCCTAAGGCATACAGACTTCCCCCTACACTACTCTCACTATCTTTATCCCTCTCTAAAGTCTGGATGCACACCTCTAAAGCTGTAATCTTCTCTGTTAGAGAGCTTATTGGAGATTTGTGGAGGTTGTTTAGGCAGATCTGTAGGCAGTTCCTATGTTTTCATGCATAACTGAGTAGCTTGGGCTTGTTTCCATGTCGGACGTATGGCTTTTTGGCTGAACTCTTACATGAATACCACTTCTGGCCTGACTTCTCTGGACAGTAGATGGGTGTACCTGGGTCCCACTGGTTTCTGCCAGTTCTGAGCTGATGGTGTTGCTGGACATCTTCTGATATTGAAGGGCAAAAAGCTTGATGTGTTTGTCATCTGCTGCATTTAGGTTCCTTGCACGACTACTGTGTCTACATTCCTCAATGTTGCCCGTTACTTTGTGCTTCAAAACAGTTTGAAAAGTACATCTTTAAACCCCAGTCTGCTTTGAAATCTTTGTCTGGGAGAGCCCTTGCTGATGCTCAGTTTTGCCATGGTGTAGCCCTGTGACATGAAACTGTCGTCCACAGCCTCACCTTGGTACAGAGTTTGGCTGTTCCTCACCCAGATTTAAGCTCCTACACAGCTGTTTATGTTTCATTTAATGACTGTGTTTCAACCTACATGTGTAACTGATGAACATTAGCACGTGTTTGGTCTATTTTGTTGAACCAAATACACCTGACTATAATCCTACAAAATCCCAAAACATATAGGAATTGATTCTGGTTTGTATTGATTTGATTTAGATTTTTCTTTTGTTCACTCACTTTGCATTTTGTAAATTGATAAAAAAAAAACTAAGCAATTGTTATTTGTATGTTTGCAAGTATTCTTAGTTTACAGCATCTTTCCACACCGATCTAAAACGTTTTCCTCCCACAGTCCAAAGATGCAGACAGGCAAATTGGAAATACTAAATTGCCCCTGGTGTGAGTGTGTGTCCAGCGATGGACTGGCAACCTGTCCGGGTAGTATCCCAGTAGTAGCATAAGCGGTGTAGTAGGGTAAGCAGCTCATATAATAAATGAATGAATTTTTTAAAATCAGATTCTTTATAAACTCTAGATTATTACTACTAATTAACTTTAAAGGAAATTGTGTCGTGTTGGCCTAAAATGCAGTTGCAGTGTGCCCTCTGGTGGACAAACTACATAATGACAACAGCCATAACATGGTTGAAGGTTCCATTTTGTGTTTCTCTGTTTGCTTTCTACTGGTAATTTACTGGCCAATAATATCAGTCAGGCCCTAAGTAAAATTCCCTAATGTTGGTAGACTCTTGCCTAAAAGGACTGCGTGCAGTATTACAAGCAGAAGATGCTTTAACAAAGCTGTAGTCCAGGGGTGCACACAGTGTTTTTTTTTTTTTTTGATTATTGAACAGGAAGACATTTCTATTTTTCTGTTTAATTTTTCTTTTATTGCTGTATCACAGAAGGTGGAAAAAGATCTGACACAATTTATCTTGGTTTTTCTTTTACATCACAGTATACCTATGATTTTTACAGTGCTGTGCTGACTATTGATATCCACTGTATATAAACTGCAGTTAGTTATTGAGTATGTATACATATAAATAATTTTTTTTTTTTTTTATTTCCATTGTGTTTAGCTGAAATTTTGGAACTGGCTGGTAACGCGGCCAGAGACAACAAGAAAGGACGAATTACTCCACGGCACATCAAGTTAGCAGTGGCTAATGATGAAGAGCTTAACCAGGTACAGTACACCTTTGTCTTAACTTTGGACAAAACTTACATGCTCCTTCCTGTTTTGGGAAGGTGAAAGCAGTTTTCGCTTATTGAGGTGCCAATTAATCAGTTCCATTACACAGGTGTTCAACTGAATGTCATTCGGTTCTTAATACACATGCAAGTGTGGTAGCTGAGATACAACAATAGCACCATAATAAAAAGATTTTTAAAAATGATCATTGTTTATACTCTGCTATTATGATTCAGAGTCAAAAGTGACAAAAGAGTCAAAAGAAGTATTATCAGTATTTCTGTCATTAAAGGATTCACATTTGTAAATATCAGAAAGAAAAATGGCAGAATTTATTGTGGAGAATATTGTTGTATTATTGGATATTACTGTTGCTTTTTTTAATCAAAATGACAAACCATATACATGTACCAAAAGAAATGATTATATTTAATAGCAGATTTTAGTAGCAGACATTATCTGCTACTAAATGTATACATGTTTTTGGTGCATGTATTGTTTTGACAGGCAAATCAGTGGTGTCAGGTGCAGTAATACATCACACAGTTCAAGCTTTGGTAGCTTAGTAGAGATAAAATTGTCCAAGTTTAATTTAAATAAGAGAATCTTAACCTTATATGCTGTAACATGCATGCACACGCTCTCATTCAGCTTTAATATAGACTGGCACCATTCCTTTTTTTAAGTGTCATTAGCTTGTTCTTAATCACAGTAATGCTGTATGCATACACGTACTGAACAGCAGTAATGAAACCATTAATGCTTGGCCTTTTTTACTTCACATACCTTTCCAGACAAGATGTAACTTGTATTCTGATTTTTCTGATTCTGATTCTGGTTTCTGATTTCTGGAGTCTGATTCTGGTTTTCTGCAGCTCCTCAGAGGGGTTACCATATCAAACGGTGGAGTCCTGCCCCGTATCCACCCAGAACTGCTC
Organism: Leptodoras nelsoni; assembly: GCA_028566375.1. Classification (NCBI taxonomy): domain Eukaryota; kingdom Metazoa; phylum Chordata; class Actinopteri; order Siluriformes; family Doradidae; genus Leptodoras; species Leptodoras nelsoni. Next base: position 13,640,716 of record JAOVVG010000042.1, on the reverse strand, counting down.
TCCAAGAAGAGAGGAGGGAGAGTGAAGGTGGACTCCCAGATGACGGCGCCGGAGAAGACAGACAAAGAGGTCAAGAGCAGCAAGAGGTCCTCTAAAAAGGGCAGAGGAAAACCAGGCCGTAAACCGAGGGTCAGTCCAGTGCTAACAAGACCATCTATACCCAGTCACACTGGTGATTTTGTGGTTTCAGGAAACCCTTTTCCATTACATCATTCCATTTCTTTCATGACACTTTGAACCTGTTGTGTTTTGTAAAGAAGACATTTATTATTCCTATTATTGTTTACTTTGGCTGTTTGCAGAAGAGTGCAGAGAATGACAAAGATGGAACCAACAGCACAATGGAGGATGGACCAGGAGAAGGATTCACTGTTCTCGCAGCAAAGAGCTTGTTCCTTGGACAAAAGGTATTGATTTGACAGTGCACATGTCTCTCATTTACTTATTCATTAACAAAGTAATTTATACATTGACTTGCACAAGAATGCAACTCCCCTGGAATTATATCAGGTTTGTCTGAATAACAAATTATAAACACATATTCTTCCTGTCAGAATTGTGAACAGTGTACTTTCAAAGTCAGAATTAATTATTGGTCAGCAAATATTAAATAAAAATCTGACATATTGCATAATTTGTCTGGTACTTCAGTGCAATTAGCCTTCAACTGTGAAACATTAAGACCAGCTAAGTTGAACTGAGGCATTCTAAAGAATTCTAATTAGGAATAGGATGCAAAATTATATCTAAGAAGTTGGACATCCCAATAAGCATTGTTGGTTCTATAGTGAGGAAGTGAAAGCCAAATCACCACCAAAACACTACCTAGACAAGGCTTTCACCCAAAACTTGAAGCTGACAGTCACTCTTAAGGAATTACAGAGTACAAAGGCTGAGAGTAAAGTTGAGGTCCTGCAGACAAGATCACTTTATAATTGAGAAAGAATCCAGTGCTCAAAAAGGCATAGGCATATGAAGGCGACTCAGTGAAGATGTGGAAGAGACCAAATCTAGTTACTGTATTTGGCCAAAACCATTCCTATAGTGAAGGCACCACCATGCTCTGGGGATGCTTTTTATCTTTGGAACCTGTACTTGTCAAAATTGAAGGCAGACTGGATGGGGTAAATTACAAGGGGACATTACAGGAGAACCTGCTCCAGTTTGCTTAAAAAACCTTGGGAGAACTTCACTTTTCAGCAGGACAATAGTTCTTGACACATTGTCAATGCAACATAGTGGTTAAAAACAACCTGACATCTGAAATTGACATCTGAAATCTACTGAGAATCTTGAAAAATCTAAGAAAATCTGAGAATCTGAGAAAATTGCAGTCAACAAACATCCATTCAACCTGGAGCAACTCTGCCAGAAACAGTGGGTGAACATCACCCCCAGACAGTAAAGCTGGTAGCAACTTCCCCCAACAGACTTACAGCTGTTAGTGCAGCAAAAGGTGGTTCTACTACGTACTAGTATGAAGGGGCTAAATACTTATGCAAGTAGGATTAATAAAAAAAAACTTGACAAATAATTTATTTTGACTTTGAAAAGCATTTTGGTTTGCAATAAAAATACTGGCTGGAACATTGGTCATTTGTAATCCAGGAGAATCTGTTTAGTTTTAAGGGGGTTGAACACTTCTACATGGCGCCGTATAGCCAGGTGATTCCGGGGCAGTGGCAACTGGTCAACAGGGACTGTACTGTGTACTTGGAAGTCTTTTTTTTTTTTTAATTTTATTTCTGTGTGAACGCATATACTTCCTGTGTTTAAGGCGGTGGCCAAATGTCTATTCAGAGCCTTAAACATTTAGCAAGCAGGTGACCAAAGGCTGCTCTCTAATTAGCTGCTTCAGATTTTCAGAAGGGATGCAGCAGTGTGCAACCTGGACACACCCACTTTTGTCAGTAGCCTGTCAGTATGGCTTATGTTCAGGTGACCGGATGGTTGTTAATTAAACATTTTACAGCTGGTTAGCTACCCGCAGAGACTACCCGCCAAGTTTCAGGTTGGCACAGCGTTTCTTCTAAATGAAAGAAAATTCTGTTTAAAAAAACTGCTTCATAAGACATTCAAGTACAGAATAAAAAGGACAAAGCAGCTCGGATCAGATCGACCAGATTTACAGATTTCACAGCAGGCAAGTGAATAAAATGTCTAAAAAGACATGAAAGTGATTTGGCAAAAAGAAAGGTACATGGCACTGCACTGTGAGTAAGTATTTACTATTCAGTTTACAATACAAGTTACATTCCTATTGGTAATTTGATTGACTGGTTTACATTTAATTCAGTTCTTTAATTTTTTTCATATCACCTGTCAAGCAGCTATTTATTATTCAGCCTTGCATTACTGTGTGATTTTCAGTTTGTTTGCACCCCACAAATTTGAATACCAGTTGCCACTGTCCCAGGTATTTTAATAAGGTAAATCTTCACAGAATATTGATATACTGGTAGATAATGCTACTGCCATTTGTCATCTGTTTCAGCTGTCTCTTGCAGAGAGTGACATCAGCAAAATTGGAACCATCAAAGTTGAGGCAATTATCAATCCCACAAATGCAGAGATCGATCTGAAGGATGGAATTGGTAAGTGAAGACAGCAACATGATGCAGAGGTTTAATGGTTGCAAAGTTGGCCCTTTGTTTTGCTACTTAAAAACTATGCTCTTCTGCTTTCCAACAAAGAAAAAACCCATCTAGCAGAAATGCCAGTTCACTAACAGAAAAACACACACATGGCTAACTTAGGTTTACACCAACATTAGGGAGGTAAACTTTGATCTGTGGATTCATGAGTCTTGGCAAGCCAATAGAAAATAAGGAGGGACTGTGGGCTCACTGGAGAAGCTGCTTCTTATTAAGTAGCAACCAGACCAGACTGTTGGCACATATTGGGGAAAAAAACAATAATGACATTTGCGCCTGGTCCTCTGTCATACACTAGGAACAGTGTAGTTGCCAGGAAATCATAGTTCCTATTGATTGTTGAAGTGATTCCTGTGTGATTGGTGTACGTAATTAATGAATTGTTGGATGTTCTTTAACACCGCGCATTATCTATATTCTCTGTGTGACGCAGGTAATGCGCTGGAAAAGGCCGGAGGGAAAGATTTCCTGGAAGCTGTAAAAGAGCTGCGGAAAACACAAGGCCCCTTGGAGGTTGCATCAGGTAGAATTTACACACTTGTACACGGGGAGCGGGAGTACACTGTCTATTATTATGTCTCATCTGCTGTGAGCTCTGACTGTTTCGCTCTCGCCGCCTCAGTTGCAGTCAGCCAGGCCAGTGGGATGGCAGCACGTTTCATCATCCACTGCAATGTCCCTCAGTGGGGCTCTGAGAAGTGTGAAGATCAGCTGGAGAAGACAGTGAAGAACTGCCTGTCTGCCGCAGAGGAGAAGAAGCTCAAATCTGTGGCTTTCCCTTCTCTACCTACTGGAAGGTGAAACTTTAAACAACACATTACATAAATGAAGAAATCCAATCTAAACATTCATCTAAACATACATTTGGCAGACACCCTTATCCAGAGTGACTTACATTTACCTCATTTATACAGCTGAGCAGTTGAGGATTAAGGGCCTTGCTCAGGGGCCCAACAGTGGCAACTTAGTGGTACTGGGATTTGAACTCATGACCTTCTGATCAGTACTTACCAGTGTCACCAGGGTAATGTCTGACAGAGTCTGTGAGGATTTCATCCTGGTACCAAACAGCAGTCAGGGTACTGTTGATACTGTTTGGCTGAACCTCCACGGTTATGCCCCTCCATTACTGACACACTGCCAAAACGCTCATGCAACATTCACCAGAGAGTCTTCAGAGTCTTTCACAGTGTGAACCTGCTCTCATCTGTGAAGAGAACAGGGTGCCAGTGTCATACCTGCTAATTCTGGTGTTCTCTGGGGAATGCCAGACGAGCTACTGGTTTGGTCAGAAACATGGCACACTAGTAGCCCACTGGTGGTCGCTTTGTAGTTCTCTGGCAGTGCTCTTCCTGTTCCTCCTCACACAAAAGAGCAGATACCGGTCTTGCTGCTGGGTTGTTGCCCTTCTACGGTCCTGTCCAGCTCTCCTCGTGTAACAGCCCGTGTCCTGGTATCTCCTCCAGGTTCTTGAGACGGCTGGGAGACATAGCAGACCTTCTTGCGATGGCACATATGGACAATAACTGCACTTACAGCAGTTATTGTATTGGCCATGTATTGTTCTTTACTGGCTACTTTCATAGCTCCAAGTAGCTTGATTTCAGGTCTACCAGCTCTAGCTTTGGATATTCCAAGTTAACGACTAAGCACTCGTGTAGGTCGCTCTGGATAAGAGCGTCCACCTCATGCTACCAGTAGTGATAAGGACACTAGCACTAACTAGAGAAAAATCAGTCAGGAGAGGAGAGAGTAATTGTCCATGTCCACCAGCTGAAAATCCATTCCCTTTTTGGGGGTTGTCTTGCTGTTGTCACTTTCATTTGCACCAAAGCAGGTGGAGTTGATTCACAATTGCTCATGCTTCCTAACTGGGCAGTGGATATCCCTGAAGTTAACTGATGATGTTACACTGTGATGATTACATTCTTCCTTCATTTTTCTGAGCAGTGGTACATGGTCTCTTTCACATTGCAGTTTATCCTGAGAATAAATCAGCATGCCTTTGGTTACAACCCCAATTTCCTGTGTTTATCATCCGAGTTTGTGGTCATCTCTGTTTAAATCAACACGACATTCATAGACAAATGACTCATTCCTCCTTTTAGCAAAGTTCTCTTTCAATCTTTTTCAGAAGTGGTTTCCCAAAGCAAACTGCAGCCCAGCTGATACTGAAGGCCATCTCAAACCATTTTGTTTCAGCGACCACATCCTCCCTGAAGAACATTTACTTTGTGATGTTTGACAGTGAGAGCATTGGGATTTATCTGCAGGAAATGACCAAGATAGATGTCAAGTGATGATTGTGCAATGGGTTCTTTTGTTGGTAGCTTGCATAGCTTGGATGCTAGTCTGTTTTATCTGGTGAGTTCTTTGTAGGCTGTTTTTTTATGGAAAACTGAACTGACAGATGTTAGCATCCAGGCTAACAGCAGAATTTCGGCTCGTTTTCCAGCTGACGTGCTGTTTGACAAAAGATGCTGTAGTCATTTGGGTTTCTGAACAAATTTGGAAGGTATATAAAAAAAGGGTATCTGTGAGTGATGTACTATATGCGTTTATGTTACACTGTTACCTTCACTCATTTAGTGTAGGCCAAGTCCATTTGTTCCGTTTTTGTTCTTAGACTGAGCTTGTTTTAACATTCCATGTTGTATAAAGACTTTTAATCACTGTTTTTTCAGCTAGAGGTCCTGTGTAGTTTCGGATACAGTTAGTTTATTAAGGGGGAAAATGTGTTTGTCATTTTGATTTGAAATAAAACAGATGTTTTACACTGTAGATCAGGCTCCTGTCTTCAAGCAAGTGTGCGTCTGGTTTGCAACAGAAGAGTTGGTTATAAAGCAGTTATTACTTAGTCATTACTTTTATATACACAGAGGAGTCAAATTATCCACACTCTGACTGGAGAATTTATTTGAATCCATTTCAGAAAAGACAAATACATAATTTTTAAAATAGTCTCTCCACTTTTCAATACACTCTGTCCATCTGTCAGTAAGCTTTCATATTTCTTCTTTAAAATGTTTTTGGCTGAGCTGCGTGCCACAAATGCACCACTGTCTTTACCTCTTCATCAGAAGTGCATCTTCGTTCTGGCAGGGTTTCTTTCAGGGGAACAAACAGGTGATAGTCCGATGGGGAGAGATCAGGACTGTAGGTTTATTTGCGAAAAAAAAAAACACTTTCTCCATACTGTGCACAAAGTCTTCACACCATCAGACCACAAAGAACTAATCACTGCACACATTGCTCTTCTTTCCTGCACATTGCAAGTGGGCTGTTGCTTCTCGCACCACAGACGTAATGCGCTCAGACCTGCACAGCAGCGAATGGGAAGACGGTGCGGCCAATGGACGTTTTAATATAACCGGAGTGCAGATCATTTTTACTCACCCTCGTATCTGATCATATACAGCTTGTTTCAAAAGTAATACTAATGAGCAAGTATTGTTCAGCAACCCTTATGCTGAAATCCTGAGACAAAGACAAGACAGTCATGACCACCATCATGGCTCAGAGAAGAGGCGGAGTTTATGATATTAACACAACTGAAAGAGCAGCAGAGGTGTAAGAGTTTGTTTGAGGTGCTACTGCTGTGCAGCATCATTCTTCTGAGCAGACGCTGAATGGATAGAAGCTTAGCAAATTTATTGTTTTAATGGTAGTTTGAATGTAACGATGTGTGATGTATAAAAGAAACACAGGCTTATGGGATTTTAATTATGTGGACTTTCCAATACATCAATTACCATACAAGCTACTTCATTTATCATATCATATTTATTAGATTGTATAAAGTACATTTTATTCATATATATACATATTTGTATGTCATTCCTTTTCTAAAGACAATTACTTAAAATCCCTCCACTGCGAGTTTACTTTTGGGTGGTGACTAATTTTGAATGATTCTGAACTTCAGCAGCCAAAGACATCATCTAGATTACTCCACCTTAAAACACAAGTCATGTCCTATTTCCATAACTGGACGATACTACTTGTGTTCATATCTTGATATGAACAAAAGATCCAGTCAGACGTAGAGCAAAAACTAGTCTTCTGCACACCTATTTGGGACAACAGTTTCAATAATACAGAACTCTTGTGGTTCTGATCTATTAAAGAAAATGGATTCATTTTACTAGATTTGTTGTTTATCTCCATTCCAAAGAATTTTCCCATATATTTTCCCACTTATTTTTTTTTTTTTGGAAAAAATGTGAACTTTAAAACAAATTACACCGACATCAGAAATAGTAACACAATATGACCCCAAAACTGTACTCGGTTCACAATCTCTTTAAGACCTATCAGGACTAAAAACAAAATAAAATAAAACCTGGCATGCAGATTTCCATGGAAAGCACATTCACCAGTGTAAACCACCTCTGACAGGCATGAGGAACAAATGAGGAATGTTCTACTTCACCGAACAAGCGGATCTCCTGTCTTTGGGTTAGATCTCAAGAGCGTGTATATTCATTACTGATCATCAAAAAGACTACGTGTTGACAGATATTTTCAAACGATGAAATGCAGGACAACCGTTTCTGAAATCATTCTGATTAACGTAAAAGACAAGATATCTATGCGAGTCTAAGAAAGCAAGTATGCAAACAAATTCTGTTTGTTTAACGTTACTATACAGTTTAAATTATATTGAGTGGTGTGCCGAGTTAGTGCTAGATCCATTTCAATGGTTCTATATACCTGCAGTCCTTTTACTCCAGAAATAAAACACTATCCAGTACAGATCATGCTGAATCTAACCCAAATAACTTAGATATATCTGTTCCAATACATTTCAGGAGTAGTTTAAGACACTGTAGCTTCAATATATTAAATCTGCACAAACGGGTAGAAATATAAACCTGATCCGGGTCATACCTGGTCCCATCACTGTAGGTCTGTCCTTCAGGTTCCAGTTGCGCACTGATAATCTGAATAAATGTTTGTGCAAAATGGATTAACGAAGGCTCGCAGGATCAACAGCAGTGGGTGTAATATACCTTAATGTGGGGAAACACCAGAAACCTGGTCAATTTCACTTTCTTGCTCACTTTCAATAACTCTTTCCAGGTCCTGGCCTTATGTAATGTATTTGTTTGTGCTGATCATGAGCATGTTAATGCAGAGAGAGAACAGCAGCATGAGAGGGTCTCCAATCCTCCAATGTCCTCTTTTAGATGCTCAAGGACAATTCAACGTGTTCTATTTGACCTCTGAGGTGTCAGCAGGTTCAGTTGGACAAGGCGCTGGAAGCAGGGGCACAGGTGATGTGGCTTCTATGAGGGCGGGATTTAGAATGATTGGCAGTGTCATGGGGGGCACACCCACCTGCAGGGGAGATGCTAGGGGCTGGAGTATTAGAGGAGACTGAGTGAGAGTGGGCGGAGCCTCAACTGCGCTTTTAACTGGAGTGCGCATTGGAGTAGTGGAAAGGGGCACCGGAGACGATCTATCGTTTCCTGTGAGAGTTAGAAAGAAAAGATCAGGTAAGCATGCTGGTAAGCACGGTACATCATATTCACTCATTGTCTAGTAAGCATGCATGGTGGTTCTGTATGTATGGAGTAGCAAGCACTGTTCCATGCTCACCATTGGCACTGGGGGTTTGTATATCCTGAGGAGATGCAGGTCTGCTGGGAGTCTTTGGCTCTGTAGGGGCAGGTGGCACTGGTGCAGGGGATGGCACAGGAGGGGAAATGGGAACAGAAGCAGGAGCAGGTTCTACAGGAACACTAGGCACAGGTTCTGCACACAGGGTATAACCATAATTTAAGTGTGACTATTACATGCAGAAAGAGTCAGAAGCTTTGAAAACTTGAAATGGCATATGCACTTGAAAGAGAGGGTGCGTTACAAACTGCGAGGTGAAATGTTAAATCCCGACATGGTGATACCTGGCATAACGGCTTGTTTGAACAGTTCCTCTCTGAGGTGGGGCAGGAAGCAGTCGATCCTCTCCCACGTGATCTCCCACAGATCCGAGTATCCTGTACGCGAGTCTGCACTGTGAAAGATCCCAGCTGTGTCCATTACCAGCAGCATGTTCTTCAGAGACTCAGGGATCGCCTCCAGCTGGACAGCAAAAAATTTATTACAGCATTTTATTTATAACTAATTGGTCTGTGGTCTCCAAAAGAATTTAATGGAAATTGTGTAGGTATTGATTGATTGGTTTATTATTAAAAATCAGGACAAGACTTAGTTACTTTGGTATTGCTGTTCATGGGGTATTAATGCAAAGGTTCATTCCTGTTCAATAATGCATTAAATAATGCCAGTTAATGACAACTATGGAAAAGGTTTCAGCTCACAACGCAAGACAGTGCTTGAGAAACTACAGTACTCATCAGACAGGACTGTGCTAGACTATAAAAACAGGGGGTTTTGAAGTACTATTACAAAACTACGTACTAAATAAAAATACTTGACAACAAATGAAGCCATGTATACGAGGTCTATCCAGAAAGTAATGAGAAGGAAATTCCCACACTCTAGGGCTTACACATAGGGATGGTGGTTCAAGTTAGAGTGGGATCTCAGATAAAGGTTAGGACTCATTTCAGCTGCATTGTAGCCTTTGCGGTGGCCAGATGTTTGTTTTTGTGAAACCCTGTGCCTGGTCACTGGAAAACTGCAAGCGAATTTGGAGCAAATATTGGATTGTTAACAAGAGAGCCCAATTTCCTGAACAACGTGATAACAGAAGATGAATCATGGGTGTTCGAGGAAGTGCTGAACGGCACATGACAATGTCACCCCGCCGAAAGGAAGCTCACATGAGCAAATCAAAGATCAAGTTACTGTTCATGGTGTTTTTTGATTCTCAAGGATCGTCCATAAAGAAAGATTAAACGGGTATGAAAGGCCAGCACTTTGGCACAGTAAACATCCATAGAGCTGTGAACAAGACTCTGAACACCCTTACAGTTAATGGTTTCAAACATTGCTACCAACAATAGCAGGGGCATTGGGAGCACTGTGTGCATTCACAAGGATCCTATTTTGAAGGTGATGCTATTGAAAAATTCTCATTCATTTCTGCACAGACCTTGTATATCATTTATTTTAAGATAAAAGAAATAAGGGTGCATTTTGCAACCAGAAACATGGTATAGCTGAAACTAATCTTGTGCTTTTTACTTCACAGACATGGCATTTGAAATTAAAACAATGAGTACAGCACAGCCACAGACTGTCACTGTCCAGTTACTTAGTGGCTTTATTGTGTGCATTATACAGTAATATCAAAAACTATGAATATTGCTTCAAGTGTTTCTCACCAGGAGGTCACTGGAGCCAGCATGCATGTACTTGTCCATGAAGTCTAGGATGGTAAGCCAGAGAGCAGCGAATGTGGGCAGAGAAAGCAGCGGAGAGAGATGCTGGAGGAAAACCTGAGGAGGCCAGTGCACCAGGAATCATTAAGAAGTTTCAAACAGAAACCATCAAACTTGCTTTCTATGTCCAGTTATGATTCACAAAACACAGAATCTATAATACCTTAGAGAGTAGTGTGCAGGCCCTCATCCTGGTCTCCTCCATGCCCCCAACATCTGCTGGGCTGATGTTGTCCAAGAGCTTAGTCAGCAGTGGAAACAGGACCTGACATAAATGGGATTAAACTCTGAGTCAGCATAAATGGGTGTTTGGCTTGTATTTATCTACTGTCTCACATGCGATTGTCTTACCTTGTTGAAACAGGATTCCCACTCCACAGCATCCAGTGTTTGCAGGTCATGTACAAGCAGCGCCCTCTGGAGGTAAGTGAGAGCCTGCATCCGAACCTGCCTCCGAGCATCACAGCACAGCCAAGCCATGCCTGCAGGAGTCATATCAGACTTTTATTCTGCTATATACTGCTGGCTGTCACATATATGTGCAGACAGTGGAACATTTTTTTTTTTTATTATGCTTAACACAAATACCTGATTCATTGATTTATTCTCCAAACAGTCAATAAAAAAAGATACTTTAGCTTTACAAGAATATATTATACCCATCAGCTTTAACATTAAAACCACCTGCCTAATACTGTGTAGGTCTCCCTCTGATCCAGCCAGTCATGGACTACACAAGACCTCTAATGGTATGCTGTGGTATCTGGCACCAAGACATTAGCAGCAGATCCTTTAAGTCCTTTATGTTGTGAGCTGGGTCCTTCACGGACGGGACTTGTTTGTCCTGCTCAATCAAACTGAGATCTGGGTAATGCGGAGGCTACGGCAAAACCCTGAACACTTTGTTTCATGTTCCTCAAACCATTCATGTACTATTCTTGCAGTGTAGCAGGGACCATCATCCTGCTGAAAGATGCCACTGCCATTAGGGAAAACCATTGCCATGATGGGGTACTTGGTCTGCAACAATGTTTCGGCAAGTCTTATGTATCAAAGTAACATCCACATGCAACATGCCAGGACCCCAGACTTCCCAGCAGAGCACTGCCCAGAGCATCACACTTCCTCTGCTGATTTGCCTTCTTCCCATAGAGCATCCTGGTGCGATCTCTTCCCCAAGTAAGCAATGAACACACCCAGCTGTCCACACGATATAAACAAAAACATAATTCATCAGACCAGACTGCGTTCTTCCATTGCTCCATGCTCCAGTTCTGATGCTCATGTGCCCACTGTAGGTGCTTTCGATGGTGTACAGAGGTCAGCATAACCAGTCTGAGGCTATTCAGTCACATTTAAAGCAAGATGTGATGCACTGTGTGTTCTGACACCTTTCTATGATAAACAGCATTCATTTTTTCAGCAGCCTGTGCTAAAGTAACTATTCATGTGGGTTCGGACCAGACGGGTTAGCCTTGGCTCCGCACACACAAAGGGTGCTTGGGTGCCTACCAGTTGTCCTTCCTTGGACCACTTTTTGTAGGTACTAACCACTGCATACCAGGAACACCCCATAAGACATGCCATTTTGGCTCTGACCCACATTTGTCTGGCCCTTGTCAAAGTCACTCAGATCCTTTCACTTGCCAATTTTTCTTACTTCCCACACATCAACTTTGAGAACTGACTGTTCACTTGCTGCCAAATATATCCCACCCTTTACAGATACCACTGTAAGGAGATAATCACTGTTATTCACCCCATCTCTCAGTGGTTTTAATATCATGGCTAATCAGTGTATATTTATCATAAATTAAGCTCTACAGCTCTGAAGCCTCTAATCATATTAGTACACCATTTTGCGGTAACTGGAGACCTAATAAACCACATGCTGAAAGGTTTATGATTTCTAAAAGGCATATACCATTTGTTTGCATTAACAAGTTAAACATACAATAGTGATTTAAAATGACAGTTCATGCAAACTTTAAGGTTTTCTGTGCAAGTCTTTCTAAAACTGACGTCACATGCACGTTAAATGAAAAGATTAAAGTGGCCTATGAACAGTGAAAGGACAAAGCAATTTGTTATAATAAAAGCATGATGTGTGACTGGATGGCACTGGAGATTCATAATACAGATGAAAATGACCAAATCTCAGTTTTATGACACTGTTCTAAGTCTCACCTTGGAGCAAAGGACACCAGCAGCTTGACCACAGTGTCTGAGAATCAGCTTCAATCTTCTTTCCACTGGCCTCCAGATGGTGCTGTTCTTCTGCCCATGAGCTGTAGATACTGGCTGCCCGTGTGTGCAGTGTGTGCATCAGATCTAACAACTGTGGAAGTGTGGAAGCACTGCATTAACCACAGTATTTCAAACTAATTTATATGGCTTTTCCATCACTAATACAGGACCGAAACACCTCTGGGAAATAGCAAACTGAAAAATACGTAGATCAGCTGATCTGTTGATGCATTGAAGTATGCATCTTTGTTGATCTAAATGGGTAACTGACATGCGGTGAAAAGTGCAAAACAAAAGCAGGGGCAAAAATAAGCAGAAGTCTAACATCCAAAAGCAAACCTTGGTGGTGAAGAGGTCTGAATGAGTTGCAATGTGTTTATTATTTTTCTGAAATTCATTTAGCAGGGTGATTTATTATCTTTGGATTTGTATTAGGTATTCAAAATAAAGAGAGATCAGAGAGTTCAGAGGATGTATCACCAGCGTATCACTGGCGATTGTACCCATAAATTTAAGCTGCAATGGAAAAAGAAAAACAAAACACTCCTGCCCCAAATCACCTCACCATCACAGGACCCTACAGCAGCAGGCATGTATACAGTAAAGGTAGTAGGGAAAGGGCTGCGGTACTTACGTCCTGACTAACCTGTAAAGACACCGTATGGTAGCTGGCTGGCACCCCCTCGTCCTCCTCGTCGTCGCTGTGGGAACGGGAGGGCCGCTGACTGGTGGGTTTAGCTCGGCGGGACACACCCTCCTTCTCTCGCGGCTTCTTCCGTAGTCGACTAGCTTTTGAGTCGTATTTGTGGCTCTTTTTTTTCTCATGGGTGCGATAACCTGTTTAAGCCACAGGAATGTAGTGAAAGAAAGAGAGTGAACAGAGAGCTAAACCTTGTTTTGTCGGCTTGTCTACCAGTCTTTCCTGCCTTTTCAATAATGTGACAGAGTAACATCATCTTTTATCTTTCAGCAGCAGTGCATTTCAGTAATAACATGGTTGACTTGGAAATATATCAAAATATTTTTTTTTCCTGTTTCCCGATGGGAGGAACACAAAGAACAACTATACTGCATGTTTAGAGCATGGTTTCCATGAGCCTTTTACATGTTAGAACTATGCGCTTTGATCAAGCTGCTTCCACAGTGAGCTCGTAAGCTCTGTTGACAGCAGGTATCTACAAAAGTGCACTGAGCCCTCTGATAAATAAGAAGCCCATGTCTAATTACAGTGCCAAATAGTGCTGAATGTCTTAACTTAAGCCTGCTGAAGATAGCTGCATTGAAAAACTGAGCAATAAACAGAAAGAGGGTATACAAGTCACGCAGTTAGACTGCCCCGAGTTAAATGACTCACCCTTAGTGCACAGCTTAAGATACCCAACCAAATAGTTTCCAGGCATTGACACATCCAATTACAGTGCTATGGAACCAACCCACACAAAGACTTCGTAATCCCGAAGGGGTCAATCTGCACATATGAGCTCTAAAAAAGAGTCAGTCTACAGACATAAGGCTTGCTGTAGCAGTTTGCTTAAGTGAAGACTTGAGGAAGCAGAATTATGATGTCACTCCAAAGTAAGACAGCACTACATTGTGTTGTGCTACTCTCACTAAGATTTCTCTCAAGCAAAGTCACCAAATCCCCTGAAGCAACAGCAGGACCCAAAAGTGGTTGAATGAAAAAGCAGGCATCAAAACTCTTCATCATGATGCAAAGACTACTTTTGTTGTTTTGATGTGTATGTCTTAGCTAAATAGCTTGTATGGCTAAGACCCACAGTGCTGACCTGTATGCAATCAGAGACACAATGACCACCCGGTAATATGAGTGTGACAATAATAACAGAGATAAAGATGCTATACTTAGATACACTAACCTCCATTAAGACTGGCTTCCACAAACACCCGAATGGCTTTCACGCAAAGCTCAAAGTTCTCAGGTGTGACATGTGCAGCATCGCGTACAATAAACGAGAGCGACTCCACACACTTGATGAGGGACTTGGTATCATGCAGGCCCATGTCCTGACCCAAGGTTAAACTGTACTGGTTAATAAGAGGAGTCTGAGGTTTAGAGTCTGGAGCGAGTGGTGCCTTACTGCTGTCCAGGTCATCCTTCCCAACCTATCAAAGGACACAAACACATAGTATATTAAGGGTAAATGACATTCACAATGTCATGTGTCAAAATGAATCAAAATGAGAGCTACATTAGGACAGTGTAAGTCAGCGGTTAAGATGTTGGACTGCTGATCCGAAGGTCGTGAGTTCAAATCCACACCACTGCCACAGCTGGGCCCCTGAGCAAGGCCCTTAACCCTCAGTTGTGTAAATGAGATAAATGCAAGTCACTCTGGATAAGGGTGTCTGCCAAATGCCATAAATGTAATTGTACATAATCTGCAGTCACCATATGAATTGTGGCAACAGCAGTTTATATTATTTCTCCTATTACGTATTATTCTCTAGTACAATACTGCATTGCTCGGCCATTGTGTTGTGGCAGAATTTATGATTTTGTATTGTTACATTTACATCCATCAATGTTCCGTTACAACAATTTGCAACATGCTTTAAATACTATACAGTTTAGTCAACACTAACTGTGCATCTATTAAAGCTCTTACCACACTCACAGCAGTTACTGTATTTACTGTGTCTTGTTCAGAGGTTTTGCATAATTTATAAAATGAATCTTCACATGCTTTGCACAGTTTAGGAGTATTTTTGGGTTACAGGATTTGTTGTAGTTGTAACTGTTTGTATTAGATATTATATGGCTCATTTCTAGCAGTATCATAGCTCAAAGTACCTTGATTTAGGGTCTACCAGCACTACATTTACATTTACATTTATGGCATTTGGCAGACGCCCTTATCCAGAGCGACTTACATTTATCTTATTTACACAA
>JAOVVG010000042.1:13599851-13621899 GCA_028566375.1 Leptodoras nelsoni | reverse complement strand
CCTGACTTCTGCACAACACAACTGATGGTCCCAACCCCATTGATAAAGCAAGTAATTCCTCTAATTAACCCTGATAGCTCATTGAGAGAAAGCCAAAAGTGTGCAAAGCAGTAATCAGAGCAATGGGTGGTTATTTTGAAGAAACTAGAATATAAAACATGTTTTCAGTTATTTCACCTTTTTTGTCAAGTACATAACTCCACGTGTTCATTCATAGTTTTGATGCATTCAGTGAGAATTTACAATGTAAATAGTCATGAAAATAAAGAAAATGAGAAGGTGTGTCCAAACTTTTGGCCTATACTGTAGATCAACAATTTCTTGGAGAAACTGTACACTATACCAGATTAGATCTTTCCGTTATATCAGCTGATTGAGAAATTTAATGTAAGCAGGAAGTGGAAACTCTTGACAGCACTAAAGGAACAGGCCTCACCTTCATAAGCTCCTGTAGAGATTCCAGCTGCAGGAACTTGCTTTCTGTGATCAGTTTCTCAGGGTCACAAAGCTGTGAAAGCGAGTGAAAATGTGAAAGAAAAACCAAGCACTGAAAGCCCTCAACAGACAAAAGAAGGAAGCACAAATGAAGGGGAGATATTTTGCATGTACAATTTGCATCTACCTTTATACAGTGCAGGGCAGCCTGTTTGGCCTCCTGATTTTCAGTAGAGGGGCCTCGCTGTCCGGACTGCTCCGCTCCACCACTCAGTGTCAACCAATTAACAAAGCTCAGCACAGCCGACTCTCCCCTGTGAAAGACTCAAACTTTAGTAAGCTTAACATTGCCCTAAAGCTGAAGTTATAGTCAGCAATAACAAGACAGAATGTTGTAATTTGAGGCAGCGGTAGCTCCATGGTAAAAACACTATACAGATTGTAAAGTCATGGATTGAAACCGTTGGGCCCTTGAGCAAGCCCCTTTAAGTATCAACTGTTCAGTTGTATAAATGAGATAAATTTAACTCCGGATAAGTCACTCCGACAAATGTCATAAATGTAAATGTTGCAATTTTATATTCATTATTTATCACCCATAGCTATAGTATTAAATTAAAAAAAACTTCTATGAAAAGTGTAGATTCCAACTTTTCACTTTTTCTTTCTTTGAAAATAGAATAATAGTTTTATACTGGTACTCCAAATTCTTATTGTTTATTTCATATTTAAAAGTTAAAATCCATTACAGGGATGTGAAATAAATCTACCTGTTTGACGGCGTCTCCTCACGCTGTAGAGAAATCTTTCCACTAGGCTCTACAAAATCCTCAACCTTTGAAGAAAGCAGGAAAGAGGAGATTATTACTCTTTAAACACTCTAAGCTTTTCAATTCATATCAAATCAGCCTTCCTGACAATTTATACCAGGGCAAAACATTTTTAAAAAACAGACCACATTTGTGTTGGTCCTCTTGTTGAATTTACACAGAGTTAAAAGAATTCATTCAATTCTTGAGAAATCTCTCACCTCTACCATGGATTTAGGTAAGAGCTCAGCCCTGAAGAGCTGCAACATAGCATCCATGATGTTCTTCCAACCCTCTCGCAAGATATCGCCATGCCGATGAGCGAGGTTAAACGTGGTCTTTGCTGCTATCTGAGCCTTGGCATTGCTGCCAAACACTGTGGGCAGGTTTTCTACAGACTGACCACACAAAGCATGCTGTTACAAATCCAGCAGGCATGACTTCAAATGAAAAGGACTGTGTGAGAGACTGGTATTTTGCTTACCTCACTGTTGAGCGTAGTAAACTTGCAAAGAGAGATGATTAAATTATCAAAAACATCACTGAAGCCATAGTGTGCTGAGATCATTGTGCATTTCCTGGAAAGGATAAAAAAAAATGAATAAAAAAAAAAGAACATTACTGTGACATCACTAAATATCAGGTATAATGTTATTTAGATGGAGGTGCATTTTTTATTCTACAATTAGAAATGATCCAGTCTATAACATATACCTGAAGCCTGCAATGGCTTTTTGGATAATGGTGTCCTCTAAGCTCTTGTCAAACACATAAGAAAGGGCAGCGATTGTAGGGCCCCAGGTCATTGTGAACAGGTCATGATCATAGCTGCCTGCAGGCACATGGAGGAAGATGCCCTCAGAAGTGGCCCCTCTGTGTAGCAACAGACTCCACATATAATTCTCCTTCACCAGGCCCTTCTGCTCATCAGGCATTACAATTTCTTCATTCCTGCAGGACCAATCACCACAAACACGTCTGGGTTACTGATACACTAAGGTGTGAGGTAACAAAGACCATGTGAAGCACAACAATTCCAGCAGCATTAAAAGCTGAAGTATGTGTGAATTATTTCAAAAATGATATATCCTTGCTAACTTACTTGATGGCATTGTAGATATCTTCCAGCATGTCCTGATCAAACTCTGTACCACCATTCATACCTTTGAGATTTTTCTTGAATTGCTATATTAAAGGAAAAAAAAAAGAATAGGAAGAAACAGCTTAACATTCCTGCATTCTTCTGAATTACAAGTAACATCTCTTTCCTATCACCTTTAAAATCTAATAATGGGCCTTTGGGTGATTTCTGCTGTCCCTTAAGTGTTAGAGGTTGGCAGACTGGTCTAAAGCCAAACTCAAGCCCAAATAAACACACGCATCCGCTGCTGAGTGATGGCGTTAGGCCACTGTTTTACTGCATGCCTTCTTAATGGCAGGTAAAACAAGGGAAAGCTAAACTCCCCAGAGAGAGGGATGAACAGAAAGAGAAATAAATAGTAGAGTAAACAGGGAGAATGGGGGGGAAGTGCCAGCTGGGCCTGTGTTGTTCTATACTGGAGCTTTGGTCCAGACATTTACTATAGCTGCCTCAGAGACGAGACAGCTGCACTCACACACGTCAGCCAAACAGCACTGCGACCTCTCAGCTTCAAGAGCTCCACTTTCACTTAGAACTCTGCTCTGATACTGATCCCTGATGTATGCAGTGTGGGCATATCCCAGGACAAACTACCAAAAGATTGTGATCCATTTTATATCCTTTATCGACGTATTTTTTATAATTATTATGGTACTAAAATATTATTGGCATGCCTGGCTAGAGTATAAACCTCTGTGCCAAATGTATATGAAGCAAGAGCATATACTAAAGCCTAGCTAAAAGTACTTCTAATAGTTTTTCTAGAACAGTCAGAGGTTGTAAGGTGTCTATACGAGATGTCCATCCAAAATACGCTCACATTTGATTGTCAGTGATTCAATCAAAATTATAGCAAGTGATGTAGTCAACGATGTTGCTGCACTGTCTGAGAAAGCCGACAAGGAAACACACTGCTGTAAAGTTGGGTATAGTTAACAAAGCTTCAGGTTTCTGTTTTCAAAAAGGCTTTGAAGGCATGCCACTCAACAGGATGTAGTTTGTTTGGGTTGTTACGCCATGGCTAAACATCACTAACGGCCCCGGCAGAGAGGTCACACATTAAACTGGTCACTAATTAAAAGTCAATACAAAGTAAATGCTTAGATGAAGTGTCTCAATTTTGTGCGTGTTAGGTATTCCAGTACTTTTGGTGCAAGTTCATACTTTAGAGCTTCTATAATAGTCTTAAGTATTCGTAGTCATCGGTAAACGGGTTAATCTGGAGTGAGCGATTCAGCAGCTAGTCCAGATGGTATGGTTGGGTGCAGGTTTCAGTGGTGGGGTATATCTCAACAGGGTGTAGAAGAACAAAATAACTCTTGCAAATAACATCCACACTATATAACAGCTCCACAAAAGCATAAAATCCATTTACCGTCATTATTATCTATATGAATGCACACTACTAACAAAATCTATATTAGTGCTTTAATGACAGGTTAAAGAGGCTTCCTGAGGCATTTATATTACTGCACTGATACAGCAGTGTTCTGAAGATGCCAGACTCACCACTACATTCATCGGGGTGATCTGCTTGCGGACGTTATGGTTGTG
The DNA here is from genome assembly GCA_028566375.1 of Leptodoras nelsoni. Lineage (NCBI taxonomy): Eukaryota > Metazoa > Chordata > Actinopteri > Siluriformes > Doradidae > Leptodoras > Leptodoras nelsoni. The sequence goes on along the minus strand of JAOVVG010000042.1, from coordinate 13,617,960 downwards.
TTGATCCGTGTTCAACATGATGACAGCATAGGCCAAAGAGAAACCAGCATCATTTGACAAAAAGGGATTCCCATTTACCTTCTGCATAAGGAGAACAGAGCAATATGTTGGGCACAGAAAAGACACGTAATAAATCTAGTAAGAGTAGGAAGATCTTTAGAGATCAGTTTGCATATAAACAGAGATCTGCTTCCTCTCAAAAGGTCAAGGAGTCAAGCTTTTTCTGTTACAATAAGCTGATGTAAAAGGGGAAGGGCACGGAGCCGTTGCATCTATTCTGTGTGAATTGAGCTCACCTGCTTTTTTTGAACTGTGACTAAAAAAAGACATTACTATGAATACTTTCCAGGTCACACAGAGAGAGCAACCAGGCTTATTTAAAGGAGTGTGTTCTACATGTTCTCTTTCTTTGGTTTAGCCTTGTCTCCTGATACAGGGAAGATTATGTCACACGCCCTGTTGCAACATTTTCCTCATCCATGATTACCTGCATGACTAATGTGCCTACACTTTATCCCTACTGGGTTGCTGTTCCACAGTCACTAATTACTTGATGATAGGGCCAGTTGGTGGTAAGGATTGACTTAGCATGTGGTAATGGAAGAAGTGGTGTATGTGTGTGTGTGCCCCAGTAATTGTGTGCAAGTGAGACAGCAGTCTACACTCTATTTACAGTATGAGTATATGCATGTGTGTGTGTGTGTGTGTGTGTGTTACTGTGTCCCTGCCAAGGTGAATGTGTGTATGGCAGCTGACTCACATGCCAGTTGTCAGTGAAGGTCTCCAAGAGCCGATGAATGACCGGCGCTTCGCCAGGAAGTCGGAAAGCCTCCAGATACAAACGCAGTGCCTCATCTATACGCAGCCCTTGGAAAGTGAACGTGCTGGAAAGAAAGAACAATTACATTACAAATAACATAGATATGTACATTGTAACACCAAGAGACTGATTATGTTGTCTTCACATTCACCTACAGAAGAACAAGGACACTAATACAGCAGAACGGTGTTAGACAAACACGGTCTTGAGAAAATGTCTTAAGATCCAGATTATAAAAGCATAACATCAGAACAGCAGATGGCAGCACTCTCTGCCATCCGTATGATTTCTTTAAACTGAAGAGCAGCGTGAATATAAATGATACTCTGAAATAAACTGCAATGAACTAAAACCGGTCAGATTAAGATCGTATAGCTATAACCCGAGGTCAAAGTACATCTTGAAAATAGCTCTTACTTGACAAAACTGTCAAGCAGCTCCGTGTTGTTCCTGTCACTGATGAATTCTCCAATCATCTTCTTGTCCAGTCGGGGGTTTTCTCGAAGCCACTGAGCCACCTCACTGGTGTCCATTGGACTCTTCAGTAAACCTTTTTCCTGGAGAAACTGGATGCCCTTCTTAGGCTTCTGATTGAACTGCTCTGTGCCTGTGATGAGAAGCTGCAAATGCAGAGCAAAAAGCATTAAGCTGCTCATATTTGCTCTCCTACAAGGCTAACCCATCAACAGCACGCTGTCTTTCACATTTCATGTTTGTCCGCAACATGCAACCTTGCATGTCGGGAGGTTTAAAAAAAATCACTTGACGTCACTCAGCACTTTTCTTTTAAAACTTTGGAATCACTCCATTGCAACCAAACAAGTGCAGTTGTATTCCACCCACCTTGCAGCTGCTTCTCAAAGAATTATGTGTAAAACCTGAGCTGATGGTTGAAAATATCCTTATACGCTGCTGTTTCCGTGCTACAAATATCCTCCAGATAAGTAACAGCAACTTAATTGTACAACCTATTTATATGCAGTTTGTTCTGTTGGCCAAAGCTGCATATTTGGTGAAATCTCAAGAAATCTGTTACCTTTTTCTTGTTTTTGATGTTCATCAGTTCCTGGGAGTCTGGAAGACAACTGGTGAAACGATGAGGCTTTTTGGGAATTTTCTTTTCAGCTGAAATATTTTGGGGAAAAAAAAAGTAATGAATCCACTGCCAAACAAAAAAGTTTAGATAACGATTGTGTTAATTCTCAGGCAAATGTATTATGTAGATAATATACAGTAAGTACAGTACCTGAATCAGTCTCCTCCTGGTCCTGTCTACCCAGCCTCATCTTTTCAGCCATGAGATGTCCACTGGTTGGAGGGCATACTGATGGCACTCCAGACTCAACTGCAGTCTGTCCATTTGAACCAAACAAAGTCTTTCCAGCCTCTGTAGGCAAAAAAAACTAGGATTAACAAAAGCTGAGCAATAACTGAGCAAATACTCTGTGACTACAAAAAAAATCAGCACACTGATCATCAACAAACCTGTTACTGCATCTGTGGTACTGTCGACAGAAGCATCTCCTTCAGCTGTTAAAGTTTCTGAATGCTCTTGCTTAGCAGCTCTGTTCATCCCTTTGGCCTGACAGTGGGCCTCCGTGCTGTCTATTACAGTTAACAGGGCTTCGAGTGACAGAAGATGGGTTGTGTAGAGCTGTCCAGAGACCGGAAAAGCATTCTGCAAAGTAGGAGATCAACTCAATCGACTGTTTACATAAAAAGAACTTTTCACTGCTTGAAGATCAGTCTTTTAGAAATTAGAGTTAAGCGGGATAACCTTGGAGAGCAGCTTGGTGAGGTCCTCAAAAAGGTTGGAGCAGTAGAAATCACAGTCATAGTTAATGTAGAGCTCAGTTACAAAGCTAGGGATTCTCCACAGCTGCACAATCGCCTCAAGGGCCATTTCCTTCATTTCATAGGGCATCTTTGGATTCTCTGCAGTAATTATGTCCATTAACTTCTTCAAGTAAATCTACAAGAAACAGCTAATTAGCTTTTTCACATAATACCAAACATGCTTTAAAATAAGAGAGATGTCTATAATTAATACTAAAGAATTCCAATCGAAATTCGTTCATGCACCTCGAGCTGAAATTTGAGATGTCCACGCATGCTCTCAAACAGCAGAAAGCAGACTTGTATGGAAGCAGCATACAAATTCATTCTGTCTTCACTTAATAACTATAAAAAAAAGAGCAGGACATTAGTGAAAGTTAGTGAAATTTTAGCTTATGCACAAATAAACACACACAAAAGCACTCCCATAGAGAAGTCAACCTGTATGAGATGTCTACAGAGTTCATCTTTGACTAGGACCAGCAGTGACTGGTAGGGAGCGATGTTTGTGGCCTCCAGAGCCACGTTGAGCAGCTGCAAACCCATGTGCTTCATCACATCCGAGTTGTGGCGGTCGTGAGGGTTGGTGAGAGAAATGAGAAAGCGGAAGAGCTCTCTCAGACACGGGAGTCCGTAAGGGATCAGAGCTGCACCTAAATGAAATAAAATGTAGTAAGCGCGTTTTAGGAAACACCGGTTTTATTTACTAACTTTATCAAACGGCACAGGACAGAATGTACCTTCTTTCTGAGTAGACTGAGTGAAGCGTACGCCTCTAGGATTTACATAGTCCATGTCATGCACAGATGCGGAGTCAGACTGATCCACTAAAGAATCTCGGTCCTCGAGCACCTCAGGAATGGATTCGACTGAGGCAGACTGAGTACGTTCTACCTGTCTACCCTCAATCTGTCAACAAACCACAATGCAAACAATTCTCAGGAATTAATCACAGAAGAAAAAAAACAATAATATACCACAAAAACAAAATACAGGAATTATAGTAAAAAAATAACATGGCCAGATAGGAAGCACAGGAATCACTTCCTGGCTATCTGACAAAAGCTAAAACATATTTAAGAACTTCAATAACAGCACATACCTACAACACCACAGCATATTATTACCATCATATATTATAGACATGATGTCCAGAACAGGCAGATTCAGCCCTGCTGCTGTTGCTGAAATGATTGACTTGAGTTTTACCTGCATGTCAAGCGTGCTGGCATCTGCGGAGGCTGCTGTGCTGGGAGTGGTGGCTGTGGAGCAGCTCTCCAGGTCCGTCAGGTCTTCTTTAGATGTAGCTTTAGAGCAGTTGGACAGTCCGCTGTCTGCAATAGGGCTGGAGATGGAGGAAGCTGCACTGTCAGAAACAGGCAGCGCTGCAGTACCATCACTCTGTTGCTCAATAAACGGCACTCCACCTTTAGACACACAAATGATACTTTATCACTTTTCAGCTGTGTCTGTAATTTTGAATTGCCACAGTGCCTTATGGTTTATTAGATTTCTCTGCTCTCAGACACCTGATTCTGCTCCATGTATTAAATGTAATGACTTGCATGAGTTATAGCGGATAATCCCTGCGGAACTGAGATATAGAGGCTGCACCAGTAAAGACTAGACCAGAAACTGCTTTACCATTTTTGATATGTGAGCCCAGGAGTGCAGTAATGGACCTAGTCAAATAGGACTGACTCCTGAAAAAAATGCCAATTACACAGAAAAAATGGATTCACCATGTCACTTCACAACCCGACAGTTACCGGAATCCAATTTATCCCTCCTAAGCAGTGGTGTCTCTTTCATACTGCGGCCAATATAGACACCTGAATAACAAGATTTGAGAAAGGTCACTGTACACAGGCCATGTGACGTTCCTAATTCATTTATAGTTACTATTGAAGCCTAAAATTTCTTTTGTTTGTACAGTGTTAATGTGGGCTGTGCTGTTAATTTGTCTATTAGCCACGGGTTCTCTTCCTCTGAATTTTAAGTAGTCTTTGGAACGATTGCACATTATTTTTATTGATGTGCAAAAAGCCAATAAGAGTTTGATCTAAGGGTTTACCCGACAGGTTGCTGAGAGCGCCAAGCTGAGCCTGGTCCATCTGTCCTGAAGGGCTGCGCACCATGTGATGAGAGGGACGAGGAGAACGCTTCTGTTTCTTCCACTTTGATGACTCGTTCATTCCACCAGCACGCATCTTCAGCTCAAAAAAAAAAACAAAAAAAAAAAAAAAAAAAAAGACAGACAAAATTAAAGTGCAGGACCTGAAGACCAAAGATGATCAGTAGTTTCATCTGGAATACATTAGACATGCACTTGTTAAGATGCAGATTATCTCAATTAAGCTCTGTGTAGATGGAGTCCTCAGATGACACAATAACTTGTGCATATAAGACAGCAAGTGACAATGTAGGAGCAGATGAACATGCAATGATACAATCCTGACATGTAAAAACTTAAGGACTCTTCTATAGTATATCTGGTCACAGAGATATTATTCAGTCTATGAAATTCAAAGTTGGTGCCAGGCTACAGTGACCCACCATCTTTGAAGAGCCACACCATGAATCTGCCCGCTATATAAAGCATGTCTATTTGTCTTTTTGATATTCAACTGTAAATGTCATTTCACACACAATAGCGGAAAAACTGGAAAATCATGGGTCAGGAAGGAGATAGGATGGAGAAAGTTACATTGATCATTGACTGCAATCTCTTCTCCTTACCTGGACTCGTTTGTTTTTCCATAAGATATTGTAAGCCTCAGGAGAGAAGGGGCATGCCCCGGGATTAGTGATGAACACATTACACATGCAGACAGTACAGCATGGCATGACAGCAGAGTGCACTACACCATGCACAGGGCTGACACACACACACACACGCGCGCACATACGCGCACCCGCTCCAATATGAAAACTCAGAGCCATTTTAATTACTGAAAAACACATGCAACTTCTATGAAGGCACGCATACATTCACAAACACACACTGCTCTCCATCACATAACCTATGAGACACTCTCTCAAACACACAAAAAGGGTGCCTAATGCATTCTGCTTACATGGAAGAGGGGTATTACATACTGCAGACAAACACACATCCATCATGTGCACGCACACACACACACACACACACACACACACACACACACACACACACTAGGAGCACAAGAGGCCTGTCCAGAAAGTAGCAAGAATGAGATTCCTGCACTCATTAGGGCATATGCATGGGATCTCAGATAAACGGTAGGACCCATTTCAGCTGCATTCTAACCTTCGCAGTGCCCAGACATTTGTTTTTGTGAAACCCTGCTAAAGTGCCTCATCACTGGAACAATGCAAGCATGTTTGCAGAAAATATTGGTTTGTTTAACAAGAGAGCTCAATTTCCAGAACAGAATGATCACAGGAGATGAATCATGGGTGTTCAAATACAATCCTGAAACCAAAAAAAAAAAAATCGTCCAAAGAAAGCTTATATGAGCAAATCAAAATCAAGTCCTGTTCATGGCCTTTTTTGATTCTCAAGAGATGATCCATAAAGAATTTGCAACAGAAGGCCAAGAGTAAAACACATTTGTAAAGGCCACCACTTCGGCACAAGTGTAAAGAACCACAGTGTGTCACAGAGCCGCGAGATTCTAAACAGCCTTACAGCTGACGATTTCAACCACTGCTACAAACAATGGCAGAGGCATTGGGAGCATTCAGAAGGATCATGTTTGAGAGTGATAATAATAATAATATTAATTAAATATTCTCATTACTTTCCTAACAGACCTCATATATATATATATATATATATATATATATATACACACACACACACAATAAATACAGCTTATTATGTACACGTTATGTACAGTGCTGTGACAAAGTATTTGCCCCTTCCCAATTTCCTCTGTTTTTAAATATTTCAGGTCATCAAACTAATTTTAATAAAAGATAAAGACAATGAACAAACGCAAAAAGCAAGATAAAGATTTATGCAAATGCTATATCACCAATGTGAAAAAGTAATTGCAGCCCTAAACCTAATAACTGGTTGTGTCCCCCTCAGTAGTAACAACTGCAATGAAACGTTTGTGATAACTTGTGATGAGACATTTACATCCCTGTGTAGGAATTCCGTCCCACTCTACTTTGTTTTATTTGACAGAATTGTTTTATTTCAGCTACACTGGAGGGTTTGTGAACATTAACTGCCCGTTTAAGGTCTCACCACAGCATCTCAATGGGATTTGAGTCAGAACTTTGACTCGGCCACTCCAACCTTCCACCTTCATTCTGTTTCTTTTGAGACATTCAGAGCTGGACTTGCTTGCGCACTTCAGATCATTGTCCTGCTGTAGAACCCAACTGCACTTCAGTTTTGACAGGTGGGCATTCACCTTCAGGATTTTCAGATGGAGAGCAGAATTCATGGTTTGTCCAGGTCCTTCAGAAATGAAGCATCCCCAGAACATCACACTACCACCACCATGTTTCACTGTTGGTATGATGCTATTATGGTGGAATGTGCTGGCAATTTACAACAGATGTAGAAGGATCCATGTCTTCCAAAAAGCTCCACCTTTGACTCATCAGTCCACAGAATATTATCAAAAGAATCTTGTAGAATATCTAGAAGTTCTAGGCAAAAGTGATGTGCTTTTGTCTTCTTTTTGGTCAGCAATGTTTTGTGCCTTGTAACTCTCACAATGATGCCATTTTTGCCCTGTGTCTTTCTTATTGTGGAAAGACCGTAACTGAGGTAGTAAGTAAAGCCTGCAGATGTTTAGATGTTCTACTGGGTTCTTTTGTGACCTCCTGGATAAGTCGCCTCTGTGCTCTTGGTGAATGTTTGATAGGTCAGCCACTCCTGGTAAGGTTACCCACTGGTCCAGGTTTTCTCCATTTATGGATAACCTCAGCAGAACCTCAGCAATGGCTTTGTAACACTTTCCAGACTGGTAGATGTCAATGAGTGTTTTTAGGACCTGTATGTAAATCTCTTTAGACCGTGGCATCATTCACATTGCTGACAGGTTCTATTTAAGTGATGTTTTGATTCAGCAGGTCTGGCACTAATCGTGTCTGGGTGTGGCTACTGAAAGCCAACAGCAATTGAATTTAGTTAACTGGTTGATTTGGTAGCTAAGGGGGCAATTACTTTTTCAATTACATTTACTGAAGATAAAAATTTATTCAAAGCCATGTATGATATGAATAAATCTTTATCTTCAGTAAATGCAATGATCATTTACAGGCTGCATTTTGTGTTTAGTTAGGTTGACTTTATCTTATATTAAAAGTAGTTTGACGATCTGAAACCTCTGAAGCGGGCAAATCCTTTGTCACGGCCCTGTATTGTAGAGAAGTGTGTTGATATTTATTTCCCCTGAAAACTGATATTTATGCCATTATTTGGACTATCACTGTAACAACAATGGCTTTCATCTTCTGTCTTAATTCACAGACAGTGTGAACCAGAGAGCCACATACAACAGGGTAATAAAAATGTACTTTTGAATTACAACTTAAATTTGCTACAACCTTACTTCAAAAACCCATGCAGTCACTGCTTTAAGCCATGCCTCCCAGTGTATGTAAATGCACTAGCTGTGGCCCAATCATTAGTCCCACTTTATATAAACAAAAGGTACCCTGTCTAAACCACTCTGATTGGTGTTTCTAGGGTGATCTGCATTAATAAGATCTTGTGTGTCCAGGATACAGCCTGGGATCTGTAGAAAGGAACCAGCACAGAAAAGTACTATGGGAAAGGAAAAAAGACACACTGCATCATATCAATGGGAGGGTAATGTGGCCATCTCAAAGAAAAATAATAATAATCCACAGATTCAGGAGTGTCAATCATATTAATACAACCTTAACATGATATGGTATTTATCAATGTCAGAACAAATGATTAATGGAAGAGCTGAATGATGGGACATGATAAATGAGCTGTATCTTTGTACAAAGCTGTATAGGGATAAGAGCTGTAAGGGAAGACAGTCTAAGCTTAAGGCACCAGGGAAGAAGCAGACAGATGAGACAAAGTCAACTGAGACACTCGATTCGATCACTCAACACATCTTTGATATTTACCTTCTTCATGTTGGTGCCCACAAAACTTTTAGCCTCCTCTTTAAACTGCGGTAATCTGCAATTATGAACAGAATGGGAGCACATTAAATGAGTAAATGAATGATTAAATGAGATTTTGTTTATATATATTAAAAAATATATTAATTCTGAAATTACTCAGAGAAATGGGAAAGGACTGCATTATATCTATACACACACACCATGTTATGACATACTTTCACACCATAACTACATGTGAGACTCATCTAGTACAAAGGAAATACGAAAGTAGTTTGGGATGAGCTTAAGAACTGGGGGAATGTGGGTCTTGTTCAGCTGGACTAAATTAAAAGTCTTGCTCATTCTAAGGGGTCCTTCAAGGTCCGGCTGGAAGACAATATGTCACTGGAGCTGCCATCTTTGTTCGAGTGTCATGACTTTTTGACCTGTGCTGCCGGTTCATTAGCTGAATTAGATGAGATGATGTTCTCATGGTGCGTTGTGTGGACTCTGAAGCTTTGCCTTAAATAAGCCATCACCTCTCACACAGTGGGAGAGACAAGACCTGATGTTAACTCTGCTCTGCGTTAATAGAGTGTTGTCTTGCTGGCTCAATTATTGGATGATCTGTGAGTCCAACAGATTAACATCCCTAATGCTTTCAGCAGGCTGCTTAAGCCTCCTCCCGAGCACTCAATAAGATCTGCTGTTCATTACTCCATCTCTCACTCTGCCACACACACGCATGCGTCCACACGACATCCACTGGTTATTACTGCTCCTTCTCGCTTACATGCATGCATACAGAGATACACGCATGCACTCACAAATACATACTCATTGTTAAGGCCTTTCACCCTTATTATACAGAAATCATAGAGAAAAGGGTCTAAGCAATAATACAAGCACAGAAGAAGCACAGGAGTGTGTGTGCATGCATACAGAAAAGACAAAAACGGTGCTTAATTAAAAAGTCCCATATAAATAGGATAATGACGGTCATCTCAAGGACACTGCGTGTACGCATATATTTATGTTTTACAAAACATAAAAAAATAGAAAACCTTTCACAGAAATTATGATTTGTTTTTTCAAAAGATTTTTTTGTATGTGTAAGTGTGTGTGTGTGTGTGTGTGTGTGTGTGTGTGTGTGTGTGTGTGTGTGTGTGTGTGTGTGTGTACACAGTTCTCATCTATATGCAGATGGTAGACCAGGTTGCTTTGTAGGCTCATTCTCTTGTCTGTGTGGGATGTGACTGGAAGCCTAATACAAGTGCTGTCTCCACGGCTACGCACCTCTGATAAATGCCATCCCATAATCATGTTATTGCATTAGAGAAGCAGCGCACTATGACCTCAATGGCAGGACAAAGTGGTGCTGCAAACAATTTGATGATATTTGTTGGAGTGCAATAGTGTACTAAATAAAGACATCAAATCTAAATAAAAGCCTGTTTTGCCTTAAACGCCATGCACAGTTAAAACCTCAATGGGAGGGGGGTTTGTTCACGTAATAAAAAAAAATGCAGTCTGAATCCTGCAAAGCTTTGCAGTGTCGCAATCTCATTAGCGTTCGGCTGGCAAAGAACCTTTTGTACATCGGAAGTGCAAAATCTAGGGAATCATCTGAGAGTGAAATTGGAAACCGTTAAGGACACAAAACAAGTTCCTGCTGTGTTTGGTCTCAGGTTCGGTTTGATTATGTTTACACCCAGCAGACAACTGGGTCCTTAATCCCCTCCAACCCCCTCGCTCGCTTTCTTTCTGTTCCACACTCATCCATTCCCCTCTCTCTGGTTACCTGGAGAAGAGCAGCTGCACCATGTCCACCAGCGTGTGTTCGGCTGATTTCCTCAGCAGTTCTGTGGAGGGCAGACAGAGCACGGATGGAGTGAGCAGGAGGTTAGCTTAGAAAAGAGGGAACAGCAGTAGCTCAGGACCCGAGAGTCCCACTCTGTTTGGCCAGGATTAGTGCTAGGCTTTATTAGCGCCCTGCTCAGGGACTGGGGGCAGGGAGCTGTGAACTGCGGTCTAACATACACTGGGTCAAGCATTGAAGATTTAACTGTGCCAACATAACAGCTGAAAATGTCAATATAATAACCAAGACCGCACTGGTTGTCATATTCATTTAGAGATAAATCGTTGGTCATAATGTTTCAAGGAGACTGTAGCAACCTCAGCTGCTTGGCTCACCACTTAGTCTCATCTCAAAGCAAATACGGAAACAGGACTGCATAATCTCGCACACAGACTCGTTCGTCAGATGGGCTCCCACTGGAGTCAGCAGCAAAGTCCTCAAAACCTGAAACGCCACAAACAAAGTCAGCTTTAGGAAAAGAAACAGTGAGTTCAAAGCAGCAAACAGCTGCAGTGTCATTTTTGTGCAGGGCTGGACGATATGGCAAAAATATCATAATACTGTGTACACTTATCATAAAACTAAGTACACTTAAGTACCAGAAAAACTGGTACTGGATCCTATGCAAAATATATAGCAAGGCTACCTATGCACATCATTGCTTGCATTCTCCAGTGTGCATATAAAGCATTAGACATCTATGGAAGCTTCTAGAGCCGTTTCTGCCGTGAGAATGCCAAGTGTTATTATGTACTAAGTTAAGAATGTATCAAGTTTAAGAATACAAGAATTCAGGCAAAACCTCAAGCTTACAACAGCAGTGTGGCCATAAAAAGACTCCACGTGAACGTGACCAGTGTCAGCTGGCAAGAATCGGTTCACGTGATAGGCGTGTAATGCTGCCTCAAGTAACATTGGAATTCAGTGCTGGGGGCTCAGCAAACATCAGCATGAGGACTGCACAATGTTTACACCAAGATCCCGTGCTGGGACCTACCAAGTCCTTTTTCTGGTACTTCAATGTATACTGATAATGATATATTCAATAACTGCTGTATCCTGGTCAGAGCTGCAATGGATCCTGAGAACAGTGAGGGAAAAGCTGGAACACATCCCCGATGATATGCCACTCAATCTCAGGCCAAATTATTTAAGACAAAAAAAGACACAATATTGAACAAATAAAACTAAAATAAAAATAAGTTACATTTCCAATTAACTACTCGTTACTGTGATAAACAGTGGACTTTGTATTATAAGCCTGTTGTTTATATGCATTAGATCTCAGTACAGCATACTGCTGCACAATACATCATGTGACAGATAGCCAACACGGTGTCTGGGTGAGATTTTAAGATTTGTCAGGCCATTACCTGGAGGATTTTCATAAGGACCACTTCATCACTAGCAGGGTCTGTCCCCACAAATCGTGCATGAGTGACCGCGTCAGCCATGTTCTCAATCCCCTCTGCTGCTCCTTCATGACTGGCATCTGTTACAGACAAGTTTTAAATGGTCAAAAGATTTTAAAGCTTCAAATGCATATTAAGGAATTTCATCAGGACTAACACCATACTGGAATCAAAAGGCACACTGACTAAGGTGAAGTGTCAAAAATGAGTGGACATAAATAATAAATCTTATATTTAGCTTGGTTCATCTCATCCCACCCTTTCCATTCAGAGTACTCCATGAGAGGGGTCTATCACAGCCATCTGACATCTAATCACCAGATGTGTCCTTTGTGGGCAGGTGGGCAAATTGGCTGTCTAGGCAACGGGAGCCAGTGTTTTGAAACCTAAGCTGAGCCAGAAAGCAAGCTGGAGCCAGGCTGCTTTTCTTTCCCAACGCCTTTAAAGAGTATTTCATTAACTAATAAGCACAGGCTGTCTGGAATGGAAACCAGGGCTCTTGCTGCAGGTAGAGTACTGAGACAAGAGAACATTTCACTTATTATTAGCTGTACAAAAGAGGAAGGCGCAGAGAAAAGGTAGCCTTCATTCTGCTGCTTCAAATGGCAGACAATTTCCTGAGTTTTACTCAATTAGCCTCTTGAATAAACTCTTGCATCTCAATGTTTCCAAAGGACACTGGGATGGACATGCAAAAAGTCAATAATTATCTGCCACAAAGTGTTTCTGTGCAGTCTAAACCCTACAACGAGGTTAATGAGGAACACTAAATTTATGACGAAAATATGGAAAACCTCTGAACCCATTCTGCAATTGCTCTTTCTTAAGACCATTTATAAAGACCACATGGCAAAAAAGGTTTATGAGCACTAGTGAATTCAGAGCTTATATAGAAACAAGGGCCCCAATAAACATGAGACGCTCTTCCAAATGCCCAATCTCCACGGAAACCAGAGCTATGGGCCATTCAGTACAACATTAGAAGTCATCTAAAATACTAATCCTCACTTGGCAGCAGCTACACAGACAGGCGGCAGGGTCCTTGTTGAAATAACAGCAGTAGGGGTGGGGCTGAGGGCCTGTGTGCATGTGTGTGAGAGAACGTGGGCGATAGTGGGGCTCAAACAGCTGTCGTGTAGTGAGAGGGAAAGTCAAAGTACATTCAGACACTACCAGCACTGAGAGTGCCGCATCATGGAACAGTATGTATGATGTGCTTCCTTAACATTAAGCCACCACTATATATGTGCTGACAGATTCGCATTAAGATCAGATGTATAAAAATCAAGTGTATATATACACTGGGTGTCCCGAAAGTTGCCATACATAGGGAAAATGGGAAACTGTAGATAAATGTACTTTTATTTATAAAATATTAATTCTTTTAGGGTATCTGAAAGTATAACAAAATATAAAATATTATATTTTGTATATATGTCTTATACAAGCCTGTCTCACGCTCACCATCATTCAGAAAAAGGACACTAAAATACTCAGCGTGCATGATTTTGAATCCGCCGACTTGCCACCGCAGTTCATCCGGGGCAGAAAATCTTAGCGTGACGGAATCATAAAAAAAGAAGCAGAAACGGGAGAGTGGGAAAAGTGGGATCTGGAAATCTGTCAGTGAGGCCATCCCCCAGAGTCTGCCAACCTCAGGCCTGAGATTTGAGGGGAATTAAACCCCCGGCAAAAGAACTCAGTCCTACAAACACAGACCCCCCAGTGTGCTGGAAGAGCTCAGGTCTCACTGTACACATGGAGTGAGAGACAACGAGACACGTCAGCAGGGACCGCTTGATAAAAAGCACATGCTGTATGTCTCAGGAGACAAGCCCCAGCTAGAATGCACTTCTGTCTGGGCTATCTACTGCAATTAAGAACGATGAGAAAACAAAAGCATAAAGATACAGCTGTACTAAATATCAAATGAAGTATAAAAAGGAAAAAATAGAGAAATGGGGCTGGTGTCTGATATGTAGAAAGAGGCCGAATGTGACCGGATTTCCATATTTGACCAATAGATGGCAGTGTTCTTCATGCAGTGAATAATGGTCATATAACAGACACAGGAAGCTTCATTAAGGCTGTAACCTTCTCCTTTCAGTCCAACTGTACTCCAGAGTTGCCTTGGAGGTTGAAGAGCTGAATTAGTGAGTGGCAAATCCAGAAATCAGCCTGTACAGATGCTGAGCGTGCAAATCACGCAAATCAGTCTGAGAGTCCACTGGAACTATAAAACGCTGAACTGGAGGGAGTGGTGTGTGTTTCGTCTGTGGAATGCTAATTCAGAGTAATGATAATGTCACTCTTCATAGCAGATTAGGAGAGAGCAAATGAGGGTAACCCGTCAGTCAGCATCAAAGTACTTGCGTGCCAAAAGGTCATTTAATCACAAAGTCATACAACTGCATTAAAATATCGTGCTCCTCAAGTGTTCACTTGGGATTAAAACAACTCTCGCTCTCACTGTGGCGTGTGTGTGCGCGCGCACGTGTGCATGTACAGATAAAGGTTTAAAAAAAAAAAAAAATACACAATCTTCATAATTTCAGAAACCATACAATATACAAACTGGAGACGAGAAAAATGAACACACAATTTAATCTGTTACCTGTGCTGAACTTTTAACATGTAGGATGGTCAGAGAAAACTTTAGCTTATGACCAAAGCCATGCCTGTGTGTGTGTGTGTGTGTGTGTGTGTGTGTGTGTGTGTGTGTGTGTGTGTGTTCCTTCCCATGGCAAGACGGCCCATCTTGCGGACAGCACCACATGGTTGCCATAGAAACGCATACACGTGAATCCCCTGATGAGATGCTGGATAAGAGCGCAGTGCTGGATTTCGAGTGACAGCAGGCCTCTGGGAGTCCACGACTTATTTGTTAGGCATGTGTATGTGTGAATATTTCCTCTCCTGTGCCTATTGTTCAGATGCAATTCAGTTGTCATTTGGGTAAAAACAAATCCGTGCGACATGCCTGTGAATTCCAATGAGCTACGTTTATTTTTCTCAATTTATACACTGCTTCATGATCACACTGACGCGTTTGTCATGGTTACTACATTTTCTCCCTTGTTACTTAAAAAAAAAAAACGGACTAAATGATGGGTCAAGTAACTCCTTGTTGCAACTGTAGCATTTCAGGTCATAGCAAGTCTCTCCATCTCTGTTTTGTTGTACAAACCATACAGTTGCTTGACAAGTGCTGTCATATTATTTATTCAACAGCCCCCCACTATTTATGGTAGATTAGAGAAAAATTATGGACGCCTAACATCTGGAGCTGTGTGTTGTTTTTGGATATTCACTGGCAGCATCACGCCATATTTCTCTGCTAAGGCTGTGGACAGACTGAGCTAATCACTAGCTTAACAAAACTAGCTCTCCTCCCAGGAGTAGGGCAATTTATTCAGCAAAATCCACAAAAAACCTGTCCATAAATCTTGAATTTGAACATTTTAGAAAATCCAAATTGCATAAACAAAAAAAAAAAAAAAAATGTTTACCCTATAAATAGCTTTTACTTTTTTTTGCTCACGGAAATCAAAAGGCATCTCGTGAGCAAACAAAATCCCGTTCTAAACTGCTGCAAAATATTTACACGGAAAAAAGGTCAAGCGAATTTTACCTATGAGGCCATAAGAGAGGAACTTGTTGACAGATGTGAGAGCGAGGCCTGTGATTGGTCCGGTTGTGTCCTCCGAGCGAACAACTTCCAAGAAGGGTCGCAGAAACACATTGGGCTCCACTTCAGAGAGGTCTGAAAGAGAAGAAAGTGCATGTCAAAGCAAAGGGCAAGACACAAGACATCCGCAGTGAGTTAATGATAATGTTAGAAGTCCTAAACGGGTCTGGTACACAGTAAACAAATAATGCACAGATAAGAGAGAAGGACAAGAGGGAAAGAGTAAAATGGAGTAACAGTGAGAGAGTTCAAAGCGGCGAGCAAGCTTTCCTGGGGCAGGTTTAATTCACGGGCAGTGTGGGATATCTTGTTACAATTCAATTTCTAAAAGCTTTGCTAAAGCAGTGGTATAGAATGTAGGATTTGTCGTTAATGAAATGTCTCAACTGAGTAACAACTGCTCGAGAAAACAAACCTCTTCTCATAATACATGGGGATTTTGGTCTAATAAAAAAAGCATGAAAATAGCACTGAGGGCAAAGCGTAGGCTTTTTTAACGTTCACATAAAATATATTAAAAGCTCTGAGGTAGTAAAGGTCCCAACAATGCCCCCTAATATGGCTGCTTTGCATCAAGAAAAATTTTGACTACTATCAAAGAGATAGCAAAAACCCCACACCGACATCCACAGCATTTATTACTGATAAGCTGTCATGGGAAACATCAGAGCCTACTGCACAGAAATCCCTAAGCTTACAGAGCCAGTAAATCACAGTGGCAGCACAGGGCACTACACACTGCACGTCCAGAATGCGACTCTGAGCTGCATGTGTGGATGGGAAAGCACCTCGGGCCAATCCACCCAGGAATGGGAAGCAGCCCTTCTGAAAGCAATGGTGGGATGAGGGTAAGAGGTTACAAAACACAAACCAGGTAAAACAACAAGGGATAAATTAGCCAAGTCACGAAAAGGCGGTGAAAACGCTAAGCTGGTGCTCTGCTTGCCATTTTAATACGGCCTGGATTAAGGCTCTCCAGAACATTTTCTTCATAAAACCAGGCAACGGGTGACTTCAAAGCCTGAGATGAGCACATGTGACCACTGAGTATTAGCTGTGATAGCTAATATCCCTCAGGCTTGTTTGGAAATCAAATATGAAACAATTTTAAAATTTCCACACTTCATTTTATCTTCAGCCAGGTTACTCTGAGACGAGCCTCCCAAAGCAGATCTTCAGCTGCAAGCCGTTCCTACGGGACCGGAGCTTCCTCTAGAGAAAATGCTCAGTGCTGCATTGTAGAGGAATTAATGCACTGAAAATTCTTTGAAAAGGCCGCTGCATTTAAGAATAGACAACCTGACAATATTCCATTTAAGTCCATGAGAAAAGCTTAGTCTAACAACAAAAACAAAAGTAACTTTGAAAACTAGTCAAAGAAATATTCGCTAAGCTTTCAAAATGTCAGGTGTAATAACTATTGTGGTAAATCATATCAGAAGAGTGGGGAACTTTTAAGGGTGGGCTTAGTGTCTATTACTTTACAGTGAGAGCAGGGGTTTGAAAAGAAGTGCACAGACATGGGAGAGAGGGCGAAAATGAATCTGTCAATAGAGTCTAATAAAGACTTCATCAGAAGCGATCACCCCATAAGTGCCACCGTGGTGCTCCTAGACTCTCAGGCTGGAGAAGACAATTGTGTTGTATTGATCTGGAAGGCCATCAGCAAGCAGAGACATTCCATCAGCTGCCCCCTTCTCTCTCTCTCTCTCTCTCTCTCTCTCTCTCTCTCTCTCTCTCTCTCGCTGTGTGTGTGGGCCAATCTCCTTAAATAAAGGATAAATATGACTCTGTATTTTGGAGAACTCTCCAGGGCCACACAGGTAAATAAATAAAGAATGGAGGTGTTGGAGCATCATGGTGAGACAATCCCACAGTAATCCCACAGTGTAACCTCTGGGTGACATCGCCTAAAATAAAATGGGGATTCAAGTTGCTCTGCCCTCCATGTATATATATATCATCGAAAGGCAACTTGCGTACCTGAAGGAGTGTGAGTGCATGAAGGTGTGTGTGCGCAGTTGGAGAAAACGCTGTTTTGACCTGTTCTCAGTCCTACAGTCTCGCATAAGATTCCTTTCATTTCCATCTAACGAGTAGGGATAATCTACACTGAAAAAAATACATCTGCATCTGTTAATGCTAACCCCAAATGTGCATCCTATTATCTCTCAGCCCCTGATTTAAAAGCGTGCAGAGAGGCTGCTGGTTTCCAACAACAGAGAGCGAGCGGAATCTTTTTCAAACACCAGGTCGGTGCATCCGTGTAAAGTGGTATAACAGCCCCGGAGCACGGGAGACACGGAACCTCACAGGAGCATATTACACATGTACAGGGGTTAGACAATGAAACTGAAACACCTGTCATTTTAGACCACAATAATTTATTAGTATGGTGTAGGGCC
>JAOVVG010000042.1:13580370-13599751 GCA_028566375.1 Leptodoras nelsoni | reverse complement strand
TGGTCCAATTTAGCCATGAAACCTCCCACACTAAAATGACAGGTGTTTCAGTTTCATTGTCTAACCCCTGTATATGCGCTGGCACTGAAACAGAAAGTGTGTAATTTTGGTTTCTTACATAGCTAACAAAGTTGTTGAAGGTCAGTTTACCTGGGAGCAAACAAACAGGCTTCAGTCTATCAAGGAAATATTGCTAAGTTAAAACCTCCAAAATATAGAACTGCCAGTCTTAGCCGTTAGATCTAAATTTAAAAGCTCAAAAGACTCACAAGTTCAATTTCTTAACCAGATTATGCTTTTTTTTTATATTCTTTTCCTCACTATATCCATATAACCCGTTCCCCCCGTCATACTTAACCTTTCTACAATAAATCTCACAGCATCAGATGTTAAACCAAACCATGTAGGCCTGGAATTTAAAGTGTATATAAATCTACAAATTCCACGAAACCCAGACAGTTATTGACAGAATCACCCATCAATAACACTAAACTATATTAATCATCCAATTAACAAAGAAAGGAGACATAAAGAAGGAAGGGTTAGCTAGAAAAGATAAAGAGGTGTGTGTGTGTGTGTGTGTGTGTGTGTGTGTCACAGCTATTCAGAGCAGCACATGATTAGACTACAGCACCAGAAATACAAACAGTGTCTGATGGAGTACTGGAGCCGACAGCGCTTTGTATTTGCTTAATTTAACCACAAAAGAATGAATAACTTAATTTGTCAGAATGCTGTGTCACATATTTTAGTCAGTTATACACTGGCTGTAGTCACTCATAGTGTAAACACCAGTTCTTTTCAATCCCTCGTTATTTTTTTTTGCTTTATACTGTGTATGGAAACGAATGCGCGCAACCATTCCTCAAAACAAGAAAACATACCGACTGTGCAGCCAAAAGTATTTAGACACCTGCTCATCACATCCACATGAGGGCTTTCACTGATCTGTAACCACGAAGATGGAGAGACGCCTTTGTAGGCTATTGCGTTACAGATTCCCTTCAATGGAACAAAGATCTGGGTCACACCTAGCCGGAGTACGCATGCTGGGTCTTCGGATCACAAGAGGACAGCCGACACACACGGCCCCTGGTGCCTGAACGTGACCACTTGTGATCCGAATTTCGTACAAACAGCTGTCGTCGTTTCCACTGGAGAATGGACGTCACACACGTTTATTACTTCCGCGGCATTTTTTTTCCAGGCAGAAATGTTATGGAAGTGCAAACAGCTGCCTCGCATGAATGCGTCGAACAATGCCCTGTACAATGTAAACAGGTCGATTTTGAAAGTAGCATAATTTTTATTCATTAACCTAGTGGCAGGTAGCTCTAGCATTCAGGGAGATTTCCAAAAAGTCTCACAATGCTTACATATTTTCCAATTGACACAGCTGATCGTCCTATGCGTCCTAGACCACATTGGGATGTGGTTTGAGTGATGGGATCTTCGAGATGCATTTGTCCCCTTTCACACCTGACCACTTACAATCTGATCACTCAGGACGCACGTTAATGCCAGGGGTCCAAACCTGTTCCAGCATTACAATGCCCCTGTGCACACAGCAACGTCCATGAAGACATGGGTTGCCAAAGCTTGAGTGGAAGAACTTGAGTGGTCTGCACAGAGGCTGGCTCTCGGCCCCACTGAACACCTTCAATATGAACTGAAGCCCGATTTCAGTGGCCGATATGTGGCTGAATAATTGTAGCTCGTTCAGCTGAACGGCTGAAGCCCCACCATCAGGTTCCACAGTCTAGTATAAGCCTTCCTAGAAGAGTGGAGTTTATTGCAACAGCATATTGCATATGAAATCTGGAAAAGCACATTAGTGCTATGGTCAGGTGTCCACACAAAAAAACGTTTGGCCATAAGGTGTAAATGAACACACAAATCTTTATTGACTGACACTCAGTACCAATCAAACCCTAATAAAAAAACTTAATAGGATCGCAGTAAAAATTCTCTAAAGTGTTAGCAGATGCTGAGATGGGGTGATGAGATAGTATGGGGTTAGTCACCCCTTGAGCAGCCCAGCACTTGTGCTTATTGATCGGCTGCTGGAATTAGAGGCAGCACCTCTGCTGCATTCTGCTCTGGGGGAGAGGGGACGCTCTAACAAGGCCAGCAAGGCCAAAGCAAATCCAGCGGGACCCCTCATTTCTGCCTGCAACCAGCCCAGCAATTCTCTCCCCCTCTTTGGCGGGGGTGGTATTGGATTTGACGCATGTCAATGCAGCACTCACCCCCTTTTCCCTCTCCTCCAGCTCTTGAAGGAAATTGGCACTTGTCGAAAAGGGCAATTAGGATGTAACAATGTTATGGAAGTCCATACGGTTGTCCCACACAAGCCGCAGCAGTATCTTACGAATGCTTTGAACAATGCCCTGCACGATCTAAACAGGCAATTTTGAAAGCCCCAGAGAAATTAAAACTTTTCTCGAAGCTTCAGAGTAACACAATGCAGCTCTTTTTTTTACGTTGCAAGATCACAGCAGGGTTCTTCTATCCAGGGATGATATTTATTTGAAATTTATGTACACACACTGTTGGGTTCTTCAGTCATTTCTTTTCAGCAAGAACAAAAAAACGATCTTTGACTGGCTGCACCAGTTAAACACGTAGTTCTTAACCTTATGCGCATTTCACAAAATCAATTTAATACATTTGACGTCTAATTGAATACTCTGAATACCTTTCACTATTAAACCTCTAACTTATTAGTGTGTCCTACCTTGTTACAGCATTCTGTAAGTGATTTTTTTTATAGGGATCATTGCTAAATGTGGATCATATTTGTTCCAGAGTGCACACTAAACTCTGCAGTCTCATTAAACAATGCTGAGTTTCCCCACTGTGAGTTCACATGCTGACAATTTCACCCTTTCAGCAACAAAATACCTGAGCAGCACTGGAAACCTATTCAGAGTGCACATGTTCTCAAGTTTACTCGACTTTACTGATCTCCAGAGGAAGCTTCACTTGCCCCTACTTAGCAGTGTTTAAGTGTCCTGAAAGGTACAAAATACTAAGTTGAACGGTAACCATAAAGTAAATAAGTTAAATAAAATTACTAAAAGCCAGCAAGAAATAAAAAAGTAAAAGCAAAAGTGCTCATTTAAAAAAAACAAAAAAAAACCCAGAATGATCAGTTATAGGAGTTGTGCATGTTGTTATTATCATATCTGTATAAAGTAAGCAGTTATTCTACATGTTAATATAATAAAAAATAGTAGAAAAATGACTTGATAGCACATGACTGACAATAAATCAATGTTCATATTAATATTAATGAAATAAAATTCCACTAAGAAAACTAAGTACTGTATGGAGAATTATGGCATAAGGACAACTATAACGTTTACAGCAGTCTGTGTGATGGGAAACTCAGTACAAGTCACGTCACATATTCGGTTTATGAGCACCAAAGAGCACTCAGTATGACTGTTTGGTCTCCAGAAGTACAATTAACACACAAGATAGTCACCAAATAAGTATGGAGACAAATATATCACTCAAAAACTCACTTCACTTATTTTTAATTTTGAAAAATGAACTCCCTTTTCTGTCATTTATGATTTAAGTGAGCATGCTTCAATTATCATTTGTCCTGGATTTTACTTTTGTATTCCACAATCACACAAATCAAATCCTGAAATTTTCTTATCCTCAATTAATATAATCACTTATTCAACATAATATAACAACGAAAAGCTTCCAGCCCTACTGAAGAGGGACATACTGCTTTCTCTACATACTGCCCACATGGGGAGAAACAGAGAGAGAGAGAGAGAGAGAGAGAGAGAGAGAGAAAATAGAGAGAGAGAGAGAGAAAATAGAGAGAAGAAGGAAAGAGAGCGGGGGAGAGAGAAAAGAAAGAGAAAAGACAGAGAGAGAAAAGAGAGAAAATGAGAATAATAGAGAGAGAAAAAAGAAAAAAGAGAGAGGGAGAGAGAGATAAGAAAAAAAAAGAGAGACAGAGAGGGAGACAGAGAGAGAGAGAGATGCAGAGAGAGAAGAGAGAAAAAAAGAGAAAAATAGAGAGAGAAGAAAGAAAGAGACAGAGTGAGACAAAAGAAAGAGAAAAAGACAGACAGAGAAAGAAAGAGAGAGAGAGAAAGACTGACTGAGTGAGTGAGTAAGTGTAATGAGAAAGAGATAGAGGGGGAGAGAAAAGAATGAGAGAGATGAGAGAAAAAAAAAGAGAAAAATACAGAGATAAGAAAAAAAAAGAGAAAGACAGAGAGAGAAAGACAGAGAGAGAAAGAGAGAGACAGAGAGAATAAGAGAGATAGAGAGAGAGGGAGAGAGAGAGAGAGACA
Source organism: Leptodoras nelsoni (assembly GCA_028566375.1). Taxonomy (NCBI): domain Eukaryota; kingdom Metazoa; phylum Chordata; class Actinopteri; order Siluriformes; family Doradidae; genus Leptodoras; species Leptodoras nelsoni. Next base: position 13,595,426 of record JAOVVG010000042.1, on the reverse strand, counting down.
GAGTGAGTGAGTGAGTGTAATGAGAAAGTGACAGAACAGCACCACAGACCGATGAACCGGCATGTTTGGCGAGTCCTTTCCTCTAATCCAAACCCTCTTTCCTTTCTCCCCTTCTCTCGTCGTGCAGCTCTGAATGAGGGCCCGAGCAGCCGAGGCATTTGTTTGCCACACCTTGAGGCTAATATTAAAAAAGGTGCTGAGTGAGAGTGCAAATAAACAAACAGCAGCCCTGCACCTGACCTCTGACCTGAGGGGGCTTTGTTCAAATTGCCCTCTGGACTCATATTGACCAGAGAATGAAATGCCGCAGGATTTGACAGGGTTGAAAACTGCAGCTGGGAGAATGAACAGGGTGAATAAATAGCTGATGCAAGGAATGAGCAGCATGTTAATCCACTGACTTCACTGATCTTACTACGTAAAGTGCAAAAATGACTGGGAAAGTTGCCACTGGGAGTAAGTAATTAATAAAAGATATATATTTAATATTAGCTTCTCATGTTAAACTGGTATAGACACATAATTGTAAATGACAAATGTATTTAAAATGGTCATTTACAATTATGGTATAGTAGAAACAAAAGTATGGATTTTCTATATTAAACATAAGCTCCTAATAATAATAAAAGAAGAAGAATAGTAGTTTTTCCTCAGTATGTAGTAACCAGGAATATAACCCAATATACTGTACACTTCTTTTACCATTCAAATTTCCCTTCTGACTATAACTAAACCATGCATCTATATAAAATAAATCACTGCAACAAAATATTCCAAACCATGACTTCATTAGTATCCGAGCCTCATGCGGCTCACACCTGTTATCCTGCAAATAATAATGTATTTTTTATGCTTCATTCTTTACACAGAAGCCACATTATTCTGGCAGAGCAGAGCCGAGCGGGTCGAGGCGTACAGTAATGTGTTGCAGAGTGTGCAGACGGCTCATGATGGATGGACTTCTGCTCCGAAATGCGTTACGCTCAATCAACTCATAAATAACGGATGTTTTATCATGCTGAATTAAAACATTTGAGAGAATGGCAGGCATACACAGTTCAGTTCCGCTGTCGGTGCGTGCGTGTGTGTCCCAGCGTCTGTACACTTCCTCAAGAATGTGTTGCTGAAGGTTGCTTCCTGTGTTCATGAGGCCAGTGAGACCTCTTCAGCATGGACGTATCAAACTAATTATTTGGGAAGGAATCCTAACAGAGATTTGGGATTGGTGTAAAAGTGCATCGCGTGTTCTCACAAACTTTTACTCGCATCATATTGTTGAAGTCAACAGTTGCCTTCTTTCCGTGTAACTAAAATAACGTTATGCCGGCTACCGAAAATGAAGTCATTGAACAGGAGCGGATATTCGATAGCACATCAAACACTGAAAGCATCTTTGAGACGAGTTCAGATTTATAACGGCTGGGTGATTACACCCTCCCTCCAACTGTGCAAAAAAATAAAAATAAATAAATAAATAAAAATAAAACACACACACAGTATAAGAATTCAATCCCATTTTATCACACAATATATACACCAACACAGTGTGACCTTCATCAGAGCTGGCTCTGCATTAGCACCTCTGATAAGAGGAAAACTAAATATTATGAGCAAGACCCTCATCTTCCATCTCGCACTTTGATCCTGCACAATTGGTGAGCTTTGAAGTGTCTCGAGTAGTGTGTGAGGGTTGAGGATGGACTGCTCCTTTCAGTGTGGTAGTGTAAGGAGTTAAGCCTAAGAGAGTGGGCAGTGCCGCAGGATAAACCGCCACACATGCTCGGAGCAGATTTCACACCCCGCATGATGACTACTAGAATCCACAAGTGCATGGAAAAAATGAGAGACGGAGAGACAGAGAGAGAAAGAAAGACAGACAGAGAGAGAGTGAGAGAGAAGAAAAAAGACTGACAGAGGGGGGGAAGAAGAAATAAAGCAGGCCGACAAGAGACCAAGCCTGTGCCTTATTTGTTTCACCTGCTGCATTCCTTCAACTCTGCACTAATGGCATTCCCAGGGGCTATGAGAGAATCCTGCAGCCATGCACTGTGGATCTCACTACAGGCCTCAGCTACTGTGTTAGCAAGACACAATACACACAGACACCGAGGCGCATACTAAAACAAGGCCTGCCTACACTTACCTTACTGTTTATGCCTTGAAAGCACAAAGAAAGTATGAAGACAAAGTGTGTGTGTGTGTGTGTTGGGGTGGGTGTCTGTGTTAGCAAGCCTATTAACAAAAAGACTGCAGAAATATCTATTAATGTCAATGTGTTTCTTAAAAAAGTGGAATGAATTAATTTTCCATTATCTTTTCACCGAGAATTTGGTGCCAAACACATAATGGCAACTTTAACATGCATCGTCCTTCTTTTAAAAACAATACTACAGTTTTTCACCTTTTTGATAGTAAAGAGAAACAGTATAAACTATATTACTATATTACTTTAAAAATGCTGGATGATCAATAAATCGATCGATCCATCAATCAATCAGTCTGTCTATCAACCTAGCCATCAAGCAAAAGCATTTCTAAATCTCTAAAATGAATTAAACCTGTGTACAACCTACAGTGTACTGTACATTTGTACCAAGGAGCGAATGATTAGACAGAATGCTGAACACAGCCTGGATTAGGTTAAAGCTTAAAGTAGCCTGCGAGACATTTTTGACCCGGTGCCTCCAGCTTCAGGACCACATGACCATTTAGTACTGCCTTAATCAGTAGCAGCCTGGGCCATGTTTTATACATAAAAAATCTATGCACACGTCTCTCCTCGTTGACAGCAAATCCTGTGTGTGTGTTTTATAAAGCACAGCAGTTAAATGGGCTGGATAGGATCAAGTCACCTAATGACTGTGTTATGAGCAGGCGCATTAAAGAGGATTAATCTTAATCTGAGCTGTTTCACTTTGCTGTGAATGTGGTACAGGCAAAGGGCTAGAAAACAGCGTAAAAATGGCCCAGTCGGCGTAAAAGCGCGAGGCGTTGCAAAACTTTCCGATTTCCTTATACGAAACCTGCTGTTAACATTAAAGTCAATAACGTTAAGAGAACAACTTAATACTCAGCTCGGTAATGTGTACTAAAACACTCGAGAGAAAATCTCAGCAGGTTCTGCAGGGTAATAATAATATGGCCAGGACAAAAGGGTTGATCTCGCTCTCTATGGCAACAGCTGATGACTTTGGACAACACAAGCTGAGGGACAACATTTCTGGGCGCTGATGCCGCAGGATCACTGCGGTGGGCAAACACAAGAGCAGATCGGGTTTAAACTCAGTGGGGCACTGAAACGTAACTCTGAGAGTGGCAGGCGATGTCCTGTGCAGCTTAGCAGACCAAGGCGACAAATGTCAAAAATGAATCCCCCGAGTGCCAGCATGTCTATGATATAGTAACCGGCCCAGCGTGCGAGGAGAAAGGAGACCCGAGAGAGAGAGCGCGGTGTACCCTCCACACCTCCGAGTCGCACGGAGACCTTCTTCAGTCGCTCTGTTTAAACACGGCTCCAGTGGGGGAGGCAAAACAAATAAATAAACCCGCTAATTAAGCTGGACATGCCCGGCTTCAACTGTGCCTAAGAGTTTAAGAATCTGAAGATCTACCACTAAAGTACTCGAGCTGCATTCGCAGCCCATCCCAGTCCTTTGGAGTGATGTCTAAAGTGCACTTCCCTGGGGCTTGCTGTTTGTCATAAAACATCTCTCAGCACACAATTTACCCAAAACTGGAGAGGCAAAGAAAAAAAAAGAAATACAAACACAATTTCCAGAAGTGGCGGAGGAGTAAAACTCTACAGCCGTTTGCCAGCAGCGTGGTAACTTTAAACCGTGCAGCGTTAAGTGGCTCCTCCACCATATTGTGTGGTAATGTGGGACAGCTGAGCACATGGGCCCCGCGCCAGGGAGTGCATTATCTTTATGAATTCATGACAAAATTCTTTTTAGGCAGCAAACGCCAGATAGGTGTTTGTAAACATTTGTGCTCCTTTCACATGAGAATGTCTTGTACAGATGGACTTCGAACATACAGTTACTTATTTTGAAGAAATCTTTTTTTCTGCCAATACACAACCTTTTACTAAGTGCCGACATTCAGTAAAAGTACAGTGTTTGTATAAATGTTCGCTCGACTAGAGTTTATATGTGCAAATATTCCGAAAGAAATAAGACAAACAAACGGAATATTCCTTCCCTTCCGCTAGGGAACGCTGAAGAAAGATAAAATGAAGTTTTACTTTAATAAGGGGTGAACCTTAACAAGGTTAATAATTAAAGCTCTCTTAGGTTTTGAAAGCATTTCAGTGCATTACAAAGCATTTGGGTTAAACGCTGAAACGTTCACAGGGTGCAGTGTGCTGTATGCCGCCAGATCACTGAGAATCCACCGTCCGGCGCCGTAGCTCACACGGGTCCGATGCATGAGCGCAGCTTCCTACTACGGTCCGAACTCAAGTCTCATTCTGACAATGAATATCTAAAATACTCCATGGACACCGTTGTGAATGAGGCACAAACAGCAGCATGTCTGGCCTTTAACGATCCCAAACAAGCGAAAGTGATGCCACTTTAGATCTCTACGGCCTACAGGGTTGCCACAAAACCTGAATTTTGACATGGACGTCATTAACAGGCTTATCTGGCATGACATGACCGTCAATATGAAACTTAAAAGCTTTATTTGCAGCAAAACAGAAATAAGAAGCAGATATTCATATAAGAACTTTGTACTTTTTTTTTATAAAGTAAAACATTCAGAACATTATTCATGCTGCCGTGTCCTTTCACCGAATTCTTTCCCATAATTCATGTTTTTGCCGTCTGTTGCGTCTCCAGCTCTCTCTGTTCGTTCAGCACACGCAAGGCTGCGCCTATCCAATCCAACTGGCATCATGGCCACGGAATGCTGAAGTCCACATTTTTCCCATTCAGCAAGGAAAAACGCCCTTTCAAAACCAATCAGCTAGAAATGTTGCTTTGTTTTTATTTTTTGACTGAACTTCCTGGAACCCATTATGAAGCTGTCAGGGATGTATATTTAGCTATGGCAACAGCGTGTCTCCTACCGCACTTGCGCCACTGGTCATGTCACCTCGAATAAATAGAAAACAACTGACTGACTACCCTCTTTGTCACATTTAAAGAAAATAGTCCAATGTGTATGAGAAAGAGGTGTACAAAAAAAAGGAGTATGCATATTTATCTATCACTTTACCATTAATAAACAGTCAATAGTTATAAACACCACTACATTAAATATGGCTGTTCAAAGTTAAATATACACAAAATAGTTATAAAATGGACAGAAAACATAAAAAAACCTTTATTCTATTAACTTGACTTTGACTTTCACCCTAATATTTTTTTTTTTTATCGATTCCAATCATTCCATTTTATTTGTATAATGATACGGATTGAGACCATTAATGAGCACATTAGGAAAAAATGACGATGAACACCTCAGTGACACATGATGGTCAAGTATTAGGAAAAGGACACGTGGATTAAGCATGTGAAGGCTCTGGGGTGATCTGTGAGCAGAAGAAATTAAGATGAAATCAATAGTAAACTGTTTAAATACTGAACGCTGTAAGGAATGTTGACGATGAGCATATGGCAGGTTAGACGTTCATGAAGAAGGTTAAAAGGTAAGCAACGGTGGAATATTAAATTAAAGCGGTTCTCCGGAGCATTCGGGTGGGGTTATCCGAGGCAGCGTTAAGGTCAGGGCTGAGCTCTCTGGCCTTAAATGACCCAAGGTGAATTAAGCCCTAAATGCATTTCAAATAGACGGAGTTAAAATTCTGAAAACTAGACGAATTAAGTCACAAGGTTCGCATGACCATGCAGCATAGCATCAAATGTTGTATTAAAAAAAAAAAAAAATTGTCTATGACAAACACATGGTGGTGTGTGTTTTGGAATGGGTCTAAGCAGTTGTGGGATGTTTTAAGATCAGACCAATACATATCTAATGCTGAATAAGGAAGAACTTGTTTTTTAATCCCCACATTACCATGCTGTACAGGAACAAGCAGTAACACTGCAGTATGATGGTTTATAGACTGGAACTCAGCAAGTGTTCCCAGGTCATAAATTCTGGGTCAAGATTTCATCACTCTTGTCTACTACCACGCTGCGTCAGTATAGCAGGAATTTTTACAGTTTAAAACCAACAGAAGCTTATGTGCATAACTGAGATGACTAGAATTTGTAGAGTGCATGCAAGATCTACTTAACAAGAAAGGAAAGGTAGTACTGCCCACCAAATTCATCTTAACTAATGACACCAGAACATGAACGTGCACACGAAAAGATTTCATACAGACAAATCTAGTCACTGGTGGAATTTATTAAATATGCACCATTACATCTTCCAAAGATTAAATATTTGTAAATTGAAAGTATTTAAAGTATTATAAATAAGATGACTGACACAGGTATAAACCTTGTGATTCAATGAGTCAGTATCTCTTAAAACAGAGTCATCACAATGACACTGAGAAACTTAAACAAAAAAAAGATCTTTAAAACAGGAAAGCATCATAACCCACTCGTTCTGACTGGCAGTGAATTACTGCTAGCATGGCACCACACGAAGCAATAAAAAAGTGCGAGCAGCCGTTAAGGGAAAGGGGGGGCTGTCGTAACTGTATATCGGCAGGTCTATTTTGCTTTCAGAGCAGTCATCACCTCCTTGTTGTCCTAGGTTGTTAGCATGTCCCCTGGTCAGCTGTGGGGGCCTCCTCTCTGCCAGCCTCCCGTCCATTTCAGCATAGTGGCTTTTGTTAAAATATGTAATCGGCAGCGCTGATCCCATTCTATTTAAGAAGAACTCGTCAACGGGTTTAAAAAGCTGGCCACATGTGTCACTCTTCTCGCTTGAATATTTATACGTGCACCCCCCGAATGGCTGGCAGTTGTTTAATCATCTGAGAGCGCCTGTTCCTCTTCCACGCCCCTGACGCCAACAAGAAAGTTTTGATCCATGTCACCTTTACAATGGCACTCTGCTTCAAAACCAGCTGCTGCCCAAAAATAGGAACAACTTTTTTTTAATGCCAGGCCACCATCTGAATGCGGGTGCCTTTGCCAGAGGTCTGTAATGTGCCAACTGTAGGCAGGGAAAACTTCAAAGGATTTTGGCTGCACAGGCTAATTTTGTCATAGGATTCACTGGAGAGTAATTGAGAGTGAGCGGGACATGTTCAATGAAGAAGGTGATGAGCACAGAAACAGCACTGCCTAAACACCTGAATCACCAGTGAATATTCTCGTACACAGGTGGCCTATTACCACTTTACTGACGGAGAAAGGGGATAACTACCTCAATGACGTCTCACCAACATCTATTGTTACATAGGATGGGGTGGTGGGTGTTGATTAGCCCTGACCATCAGGACACCCACTAATGAAACAGCCTAAAAGAGCAAGCGCTAAACATGTGTTATGCACCAACCACCGTCAATGAGATTTAATTTACTACGCATTTCAGTTGATGAGCCGGTTTCTCCACGTACAACGTTATGCAGGAGTTAAGTTAGGCTACGCAACTATACTGTTTACAACTACACAGCATTGTTGTGTAGCATAGATTCACAACACCCTGCGGCAAAACAACAATGTTAACTAGTAATATACACTAAAGTACCAGAAACTGGTACTAGAGCCTATGCAATATACATAGCAACACCACCTGTGCATGTCATTGGTTGCATCCTGCAGTGCATATATAAAGCGATGTCTAATCTATGGAAACTTCTAGAGCTCTTCCCACTGTGAGAATGGCAAGTTATCACGGTTTTGGGAGTTTAATAGTTGGAGCTCGTGAGATGGGACGTAGCAATCCAGAGGTAGAAGTAAAGTTTGGATTTTCTCCTATGAGCATTTCGAGGGTGTACCGTGACTACAAGAGAGCTGATCGTTATTGTGATTCAAGACCCACTTGGCTGCATGTCGGCGTCCTGCATCACCCGGTCAGGGGTTTATTTCCCATTAGTGACCGGCTCACTGTACATTATCCCTCACTTAGTGACGTCAGTCTTAACTTGATAAATCTGACTTTATCCTTAGGTTAGCTAATATCACGTTTCTTACACGTGTTCAAATGTACTAATAGTTGGTATCCAGTCACATTCAAACTTCAGTATTGTTCAAACGGTACATGCCAGTATGATGGCCAGGTTTTGTGTTTGTGTGTGTACTAGTGCGAAGGTGCCACACCAAGACTAACAATCTAATGCACAATTAGATATGTGTATTAAAATGTTCATGGTTATGGGGTCCTTATGGGGCATGAAATAACAAGCAGCTGTGTGCACTGTGTGTGTAGAGTGAGGGTTATTAGCCCTATCTATAAAGGCAGTCTGGGATTCACACTAGGACGCCCTAGGCTTAAGATCTCAACGTCACACAAGGCACTGCCTCTGCAATACTAATATTAGCCCTTATTTCTGCAAACCCCAACTCCTCTCCATTCCCCATCTGTTCAGGATTAGCCTGCTATTGAGCCCAGATTCACATCACAACCTCTGCACCTCACAGCTCCTAACTGTCAGCACAAAGACACTGGAAGCTCTGATGCAACCCTGCATTAAGGATTTGTGTACCCCTTTTGCAATATTTCTAATCGTTCGCTGCATTTCCTTCTCATGATGCAGCCATTTATACAACACCTGAAATGGTATAGAATGTCTAGATGCTTCTTGAAGCCTGAACAAGCCAATCTGATCTAACAACGGATCCAGGTAGAGCCAGTCTGGATCAGCAGACCTATTAGTAACAGCGTAATGTTCAGACAATCCTAGCAAGAACTTAACATAGGTGTGAGTGCGACTGTTTTTTTTGTAACCCAATAAAACCTACTCCTGCAGTTACTTTTAATGAAATGAGTTGTTCAATCTGACCAAAATATACAGCCATGTATATAATTAGACATTTAAAGCACAGCAGCCCTGACCAGGACAAAGCAGATACCAGATATGAGTGACTGGACACAGTAAACACAGCATGCCATGTTTTTAACCTTCATATCTAACCACCCACTCCCACTGGGCATAAAAACCCTTGCTCCTGCCACTTTTTTTGTTGGGTCTGATGGGATCCCAGTCCCAAAGCCTGCCTCATGGCTAAACTAGTATTAACAAAGATTCAATCAGACTTCTTGGTCTTTAGTCTTCATGGATCCTTTCTTCTTATTGGGTTTTGTAATGGCTACTATGGTCCTTTATTCATTGCTGCACGTTTAATTGAACTTCGAGAGAGGAGACTTTATTTATATATTAGTGTAATATTAATTCAGGAAGCAGAAAGCAATTAAGCAGCTCTGTTTGCTCAAAATCATTTGGTGTGTTGATGAGGGATTAGTACAGCCCTCAAAACAAAAGCCGAGTGTAACTTGAGGAAATTTGCATATCTTATATGCTCTCTACATAAGAAGCTCAACTGTTCTGAGAGCATGTTAAGAAAAGAGGTACAAATATTTTCCCCCCTCGAAGCGATGCACTGAACTGGCAGAGTATATTAATATGCTGATAAAACAGAACACGGCAAGTTATCTGTTCACAAATAAAACACCCCCCAAATCAGAAATCCAAATCAGAACAGGATCTAAAGAAATACTCTGGAAATTCCATACTGTAATAAATTCAGATTTGTTTCTTTATTTACGCGTTTAATTCCACAATGAACCTGTGAACACAACAATCCTAATCTGTCCCTAATGATTCCTAATGTTTGATGCCGACTGTAAATTTCTCTCCACATTTATGCTGAAATACTGCAGGCAGCTCTGTAAGTGTTTTAATGCAACTTGCAAGGCAAGTGCTTTGGGACTTTTCAGGAACCCTAAGAGCGGGAAGTGCATGGGTTTTAACCTTGCAGAGGGCACACATCTCTCTACCTTCCCATCAGCACATCCGGACCTCCCACCATCCTATAAAACTCCCACCTCTCACTCACACTCTGCTCGCCCGCTACACCGGCAGACCGAGTCAATGATTAATGGTTGTGCGGGCCTCTCCATGCACTCATCACATTGTTGAGAGGCTCTGAAACAGAACAACAGTTGCATCCCATCCTCACACCAGTCCTAAGTCCCGCCTGTCAGTCGCCGGTTAGTGGACTGTTAACTGGCCAGATTTACAGCTACTAACTAGCGCTGGGTGGCTGCCTGGCAGAAACAGGACAAGCATTTATCATTACTGATGGAGTGTTTCACTGCTACAGTGAGCTCAGATCAGTGATAAACTGAAGTGGAGGACTGATGACTCAAATATAGAAAAACTCCAATTAATTCAATAAGACTATTTAATTTAGTAAATGTATTAAATTATATTTACTTTTAGACTAGTCTGTGGAAGGAAAAGAGAATAAAAATATATCTATCTATCTATACACACATTTATATTTTTTATAGTTTTTTTTATATACATTAGTTAAATGAAAGCCCTTTCAGTGAATATAATCCATGACGGACACATAACTACTCATTCATTACAACCAGCTACACTGGAATTAAACCAGACAATTTTACCAGTGTGCACTAACAGAGATCATTCACTTTTCTGCTAGCTCACATGCCACAGTTGAGAACTGCTGTGTAACAGAAACCCTGGACTGTAATTTTGGCCCAAGGACAGAAGGCCTCACTCCTCCGGGGAGAGTAGTTGTAAATTCCTTCTAGTTAAACTCTCGTTACTCAACAAGTCAAGGCCTCCATCTCGTATCCCTAGCAACAACAATGATGCTTTTTTTTCCAAATAAATTTTTTTTTTTTAAATGTAAAAATAAAAAAGGGACCTAAAAGCCTAATCGAACATTCACAATTTATTACTCCATCAAGTTACATAAATTACTGACCTCTTCAAAAGAGCATCTCACATACACACAAGAGTATTTCACACCAGTGTAAATATCCATGCCACCATGAGTAAACATATTTGCATATGTGGTTGCCTGATTTGAGTTATGGCTCATCTTCTTACACTGTGTCTGCCAAATTGCATTCTTGCTGTTCATTTGGGAAAGATATATACGCAGATATCAAATGGCAAATAAGCAGCATGAGGCCTCCCGAGTGCAGGATATACCCACATACTGAATGAAGGCCACATTGGGACACTGGCACTCCAGCACAGCTGTGAGTCTAAGATGGCTCGCACTTGACCTTGGGCATTACTGCAGAAAGCGAGACACTGGCAGAGACCAAAAAGAGAGAAAGAGACAGAGAGAGAGAGAGAGAGAGAGAGAGAGAGAGAGAGAGAGAGCACAGACTATACCACAGGGACTACAAAACGGCGGACATCAACTTGTTTTTTACCATCATAATTTATAAGACATGGTCATATCATTGACTTGTACTCGCATTTAAGACAAATTAACTGCCAATCAAACTTTACTTTCTTGCACAGAAGTGAGAGACAGCACTGTGAGGCTAGCAGCAGTCAGCTGTTCACTGGCATCAGAGCACACATTGTGCTCCGACTAAGAAAATCACAGATAAAAAGGTGAGCTGAATAATTTGATCAAGCTGAGGACCTTGCTAAGTGATCTCTGCTCTGTCCTTTGTTCAGAGGACAGGAGATAATTCGAAATAAAGGTCAGTGATAAAAGCATCCCCACGAGGCACGCTCTACACTTCAATTACATCCTAATCAGCCATAAGGTTCAGGTGTTTCTAGTCAACTGGGGTGGCTTGTAAATTTTCCCAGTGTTATAAACGGACAAAGGAATAAAGGTGGGGGGAGAAGAAAAAGCAAAGCTGTCAATCAGATGAAATCTGTATTTGTATGAATAAAAATAAGGGGATTTAGCCCTTCACTTTCCTCAACAGATTCTTCAAAAACCTGATGCCCAATGTATCAGACGGGGAGGAGGAGACGGCAGGAAGATTTAAAAGATTTAGCAGGCTAAGGCTGAGACGCTGGCTGGTGCATAAAAAGCAGAGAGAAAGCATGTGAGCAGCAGAAGAAGAGACCTACATTTTTCTGTCAATCAATACACCGATTTTAACCCCCAATCCTCTTCAGTGTTATACTGCTATACTACAGAACTGGTTCACAGAAATTATTCAGCTTGACACCAGATCTGATTTCAGTTTATCCGTCCCTCAAATCCAGAACATTTCACAACAAATGCTAGGGATCTACTGAGCAGTCCGACTTTGACCCGAATGCTAGATAAGTGGGCAAAGATGCCCGAGCCTGTGTTTTACGGATTGGAAGTGAACTGTTTCCTGAAAAATAACACCCCATCTTCAGACATCCATTTGTCACCTTAACACACTTGTTTGTGCTTCCAGAGAGGCTCTGGATTAGCAAACGCATGTCTGAGTGGCTACCCCTGTCGACAGTGAAAAATAATATGCGCTACAGAATCTCAATGATGAAAACTTGCAACAACTTTACACCAAGCTTTTACCTTATTAGACCCAGACCAGTATGTTTATTTAAAAAAAAAACCACACACAAAACATCACAACTCAAAAAGCAGCTTTGACAACTCTATATATCTAGTAATATAAGGGACATGAATCCATCAGTGCCTTTGCCCTGCAAGAACGGTCCACATTTAATGCATGCATTTACATTAACCTTCTGTTCTTCTTGAGCTGTGAACAAACTGCTCCAGGAGTCACTGATAATCTTTATACAGATATTTAAAAATATATATTTTTGGCATCTTGGCATTATCCAATTTGACTTACAATTCTAAATTTATGGCAAGCTGAGTACTTGATCCCCAAAGCTTTTTTTTTTTCTGTTGGAAAACCTGCTCAACATCTCACAAGACCAAGGGTGGACCAGGTACTTTGGTACAGAAAGTAGACACAAACACACAACGGATGCTCAACACCCACAACTCTACAGACTACTCTTTGTTTCAGAAACACACAAAAAAAAAAGTTCCTGTTCCACAAGTGGAAGAAGAGACAACACTTCCTTTCCCAGAACAATCCATCTCCTAGTCTGACAAGTCCCTCTGCTATATTTACCCAACCAAAGCTGCAGATGATATACTTACAGCTGCACGCTGCCGTCGTACGGCACATGCTCCTGCCAATCATACGGCTGGCAGAGGAGAAGGAGAACAGGACTTGTATCGGGCTGAAGAAAGTACTGAGCCCTTCGTTTGTGGAAAAGATAACATATAGACAGCGTGAATGGAATTAATAGGGTTTTGTGAGGCAGATGACTATAGTCCATGTAACCCTAAACAACCATCAGACACACCGCCATAAAAATGACCACTACCCTCACTAAAGGGGAGCTTAAAATAATATCAATTGTTCTTTAAAGAAACAGAGTCGACTTGAAATATCTGGTTCAAATATAAATGGGACATAACCATAAGCCCACAACCTGCCTTGTGTCTCAAAATACCGAAATACTGAGCTCAACACATATTTAATGACAGAACTGAAAAAACAGGAATCAGAAATTTAAGAGAGAGATGATGTTGGAGTTCAAGCAGCCATATCAATGCCCTGGAGTATTCCCAACATCTTACTACACATAAAATGCATTGTACCCTACTTCTAACATCCAACATATATGGATAAGCTATGATTTATAGACCATTAGACGGGTATTCTTCCAAAATCCGCAATTCCTGATGACTTTCCTATCTCAAACTATAATGCAGCATGCGAGACTGGTGTTTAAGCGCCAGCTTGGCAGAGTAAGGGGGTTGTGGTGGGGTTCAGGGTGAAAAAGCATGGTGGATTCCTCCCAGGCCCCAGACACAGGCGCTCCTGTCCATCTACTAGCGCTCCCGAGAGATGACAGAAAGGGGGGAGTGGGAGTGAAGAAGGAAGGGGGGGCCCAAGAGAACTTCCCATGCACTCTCTTCACATCCCACAGACTCCCACAGATTCCATTCCCCTAACTCTCTCATTCTTTCTCTCTTACTGGAGCTTGGAATCGAGGCTGACCACTGGGCTATCTGGGTTAAGAGAACGCATTAATCATGAGCCATCAGTATAATAATAAAAGGACAACAGAATTCCACAGGTTGGACCAGACAAGTCGTGATGACAATTTAGCAAATCTGAAACGCCAGAGAGAAATGTGTTGACAAAGGCAAGGCATACAGAGTGGATGTTACCAGCTAATTTATATTGTAGCGTCTAGACCAGTTCCGAAATGCAGCTCAGATTAAACCCACACGTTCATGCAGACTATTTCTGCTTCCCAAGTGAATTTAGATAACATCTGAATTCAGCTCAGTTATGTTAACTAAAGCTTAAGGATATATAGTGCAAAATAATCACTGTAGTGAAACAGATGAGATGTGGAAGTGATCAACACAGAGGCAAAAGGGGGGGGCTTCGGAAACGTTTCTTCTTTTATTACCCAAAGAAAATGCTGGGGAGTACAGTAAAACTGCAATAAACAACTGAATAAGAAAAAGCTTTAGTAACAGGGTATAGTACCTGACATTTAAAAAGTACGGCAGCTCAACATCAGTACAAAGAAGCTGCCAAATTTTATGACATTCTGCCACGCTGGACGTTATTAATCCAGGGACGGTAACACCTCTAACTTGCACTGCCATGTAAAAATGAACCACTTTAAAATTGTTTCAAGGGTGAACCTGACATCGACCTCAGAAAACCCCTCCGTTGCTACTAAACAATCCACAACACGGTCATCACAAAACCATGTCCTCAAAATATACAAGGGACAGAGTGCAATGGAAGATGTCTACACTAGCCACAGATCTAGCCAAAGAAATACTATTCCACATAGTGGCGTAAATGATCTACTTGATCCTCCGGACTAGCTGCCTTAAAAACCAAATCATCCTAACAGCTTATATAATTAACTCAGGTACTTACTGATAATTGTAGCTGTGTTATTAGGGTTTCAAGCAGACGCAGGCTTTAAGCCACACTGACAGCTTTCTTATGCACACCATCACTGCAACTAGTGCATTGACTAATCTCCAATATCATTACAGATCTCATACCTTGGCAGTGGGGCGGCACGGTGGCGCAGTGGATAGCGCTGTCGCCTCACAGCAAGAAGGACCCGGGTTCGATCCCCGGGT